>KV018450.1:300343-415367 GCA_001598015.1 Dorcoceras hygrometricum
AGGTTGCAGTGAGCCAAGATCTCGCCACTGCACTCCAGCCTGGGCAACAGAGCCAGACCAAAAAAAAAAAAAAAAAAAAAAAAAAAAAAATACGAAGCGCCACCCCATCGTTTAGTCGGCAACCTGCATTAACTCTCTCATGAATATCGCATAGTACACGGAGTGATATTTTAAATATTGGTTCATATTATAATTAATTTACATACTATACGTGTCAGGTCTTGTCATGTCTTGTTTTGTTATATGAGCCGATTTTTAGGCAAGGTGGGTGTCCAATAATAAGCAAATGAAATATATTATTAATTTAAAATCGTGTGAAAAATATTAATGTGCTATTAGTGTACAATTGAACAGTTTCGATAATATTTCTGCTTTGGCCTAGTATGTTTGAGGATTTTAAAGAAACATTTTGTCTTGTTAAGCTTATAATGATGACATTAGTGTGTATATGGATGACCTTTTGAAAAACTCTCGTATGTCAGGTTGTTAACATTGCATCGCTTGATATATCTAGTTGGTCATGTGGACCATAAAAATATGATATCAGGTCTTAACGGGTAATATTAATTTTGTTAGGGATAAGTTCTGTGGTAGGACAAGTGTAACACTGACTCTAAAGGATATAGGTCAGCAAGAGCAGTTAGATAAGCACATCCCCACACTCATTGACTTGACATCTCGACCCTAACGTACATATTAGATGTACTCTGTGTTGTCAGATGTATAAGAAAATAAAGTTGCATCTTGGCTAACCACTATAATTTTGGCCTGGTAGTAACATTTGATCCTAATAATTGGTATCAAAGCAGGTCAATGATTCGAATCTCCCAAAGAAGATATTTTTATACTTTGAAGGAGGAATTGTTGGGTTAAACATACAACGGTCAGAGCAGTACTGAGATGAGTGCCTTTATGAGAGCTCTCATGTGCCAAATCTTCCAACGTTACGTCGCTTGATCAGGTTGACTCGGGGGTTGTAAAATTGTGTTGCCAAATAACAGATAATACGATCTCTAGGGAGGATAAAGACTGCGGTAAGAAAATGATAAGATTGATTTCTAAGCATATGAGACCGCGCAACAATTAGACACGTAACTCTCTGGACATATGAGCCCAATAGCCTGACCTAACTCACACAAAGATGTTCTATGTGTTACCACAGTAGCTAACATATATAGTTTTTTTAATCTAGTGATAAGTATTGATCATATATTATATTTGCCCCTTTGCCCCTGAATTAATATTTCTTTGTAACTACGTAATATAAATGAATTATTTAAAATTTTGATTCTGACAGTAAATTTATATAATTTGGCGCAAACTATTGCACGTAAATGAGATAGAATCGAGAATGGAATAATGGATGTCCTGCTTGAAAATAAAATATAATTTTCAAGTGTTTCCAAATATAATACTTCACTTTATATTAATTTGCCAAAGTTTATATTTAAAGACAAAATATTTTTTCACACATGAGATATTAATTTATCAAAATATGGTATAAGATGAGAGACATATTATTCACCCACGAACATATACATATACCCACGAACATATACTTATATTTGAATGAATATGTGAGAAAAAAGTTGCTTAAAGGAAAAGCTTGGTGGATAGGTATGCATACCAAAAACAGCATTAAATCAAAGTTCAACAATCAAAGCCGGAATTACTCAAATTGTCGTTAACTTATCTTTTCAAATGTTATGGCTAATTTGTCTGTCCTAAACACTTTTTGGTCGGGAAATATATGTTAAAAGAGAAACAATGAATGGAAATAATTATTAAAAAAAACGAAGCTGTCTGATTAAATGGAAACCAGGCTATTTATCAACCTTTTTGACTTTGTTAATCCTCTGTCAAAAGTGGTGTTACGTCCGTAGGGTACACATCCAAACAAAATTGTATAAAAGAACATCTCTTTCGTCTAACTTGCTTCATACTTTTCCAAAGACCAACGGCGACGGGAAAAAATATTATGCAAAAAAAATCAGAACTACAACCGAAACAAAGATAATCGAATGAGGAATGAGTCGATCGACGATGTGATCATGGTGGCCGCTGACTCAAAGGCTGATTTTCTTTAAAAGAATGGGCTATTCAAGAATAGTGGCTACGGACTATTAGAAACTCGACAAGATACTAGAACTTGCAATGCAAACAAAAAAGTCGAGAGCAAGCGAAAAAAATGGTAAATAAGATAGTCATGCAAGCAGAAAGAAAATGTGACCTGTGAATGTGATTCAAACGTTTTACTATGTTTGCTTTGACTTATTAAATCTACAATACGACGTTATGTTATATTCTTTAACAAATTTATAATGATAAATACAAATAAAATGTGATTGTCGTGAGATAAATAATAATAATAATAATAATTTATTAATTGACATGAGATAAATATACATTATCCGAACATGATATGAGATTTGATGGTTTTAAACTTTTAATAATCTAGCCAAACCGGACCTATGGGTTAGAACACTGAACTTACATTAAATTCTATAATCATATGGACTTGATTTTGAAGCATAACATCCACACTATGCATTTGCCAGTATCTATTGCCAAAATTTAATGAGAATTTTGAAGCACGGGGAGTTGAGTTGATGGTCATCTTTATCCTGATGTAAAATGGAGGAGATGTATGATTGTTTAATTTAAATGTAAATTTGGATATAAATTAGAGGAGATTAAATTAAATTTATGATATTCTTAATTCTTCTCCATGTCAAAATATAAGAAGGATATCCACGTGATTAAGAAAATCCAGCTGCCTACAAAATCTATATATGTTAGAGGTTTTTATAATGAATTTCAATTAAATTCGCACATAATTAAAATTGAATTTTCGAATCCTATCTTTAAAATTTTTTTATTAGAAGTTGTGGATATTAAAACTAGAAGCTTTTTTATATGAAATAA
Organism: Dorcoceras hygrometricum; assembly: GCA_001598015.1. NCBI lineage: Eukaryota > Viridiplantae > Streptophyta > Magnoliopsida > Lamiales > Gesneriaceae > Dorcoceras > Dorcoceras hygrometricum. The sequence continues at coordinate 303,269 of KV018450.1, forward strand.
TGGGTTGTATTCAATAGAGGATAATTAATTATTTTGAAGGACTACTGCGAAGTTTATAAATATACAGGGATTCAACTAATATTTTTATAAATTTCAGGGAAATCTCATGGTATTCCACCTTTAACTTTAATTTTTTTTGAAAATTCTATTTCTATTCAAGTTTTCGAAAAACTTAAAACAGTCCCATGAAAGTACAAACTTTAATTCATAAATTTCAACAATATTTTTCTTTTATTGAACCTAGAGATTTAAATTGATTTCTCACTTTTTCCGTTATTTTCTCTAGTCCCCTTTAAATTTTTATCTATTTTCCTTCTCCTTAAATAAAAAGAATTAATTTAGTTTCATCTTCAATATTTTTTGGTTTTTTAGTGAAAAAATTCTCGGGCTAAACAAAATATATTTGGATCTCATTAGTCATGGCACGGGCAGTAGTTACTTTGTTTACATTCTGGATCACTCTCTATATCTACTTGAAGTTTATTAATGAAGGAGTCTACCAGTGCCTTAAGAGTACTATTCAGTACCAAATCATCAACTTTAGCTTAGGGCAATCCGTCTTTGACTCCCTTCCCCTTCCTTCTTGCTTGCATCTCGGAGGGCTTCATTTTGCCTGCTAGTGGGTATCTTACTTACCTATTGTATTGATTAAGGTGCGAAAACTGTTTGTTGATCGAAAAGAATGCGAGGTTTCAAAGACCTCTCGACTAAGTAATGTGCTAAAGAATGAAGTCCCTACTTACCTTGCTTGTAGACTAGCTGCTAACCCTTTTCTTGGTAGTTGCTACCAAGACGATTTCTTTATGCCCATCAAAGGACCTCGAGAGAAGCAGTAGAAAAATGAGCTAACTCCGGGCATCCGAGTATACATTACTTAGTAAGTAATTATAATTTCAAATCAAAATTTCGGAAACCAAATATTTAAATTTTTTTGAATTGCAAAATTTATTTTATAATATTAATCCATAATATATGTCATTTGTTTTTAGTATTGAATTATACTAAGAAAGATTATTTCAAAGAGCTATATTATTTAATATTTATATCGTTGAACCATAAAATATATTGGTTGAAATAGTTAAACATATTTCAAACCATATTGCTAAATTTATTTGAAGATAATAATTAATATTTTTATTTATAATTGATATTTTGAAAAATAAAAATATTAAAAATCTGTTAGACCTAACGTATTTGAGTGAGTAGTAGACCTCCTGAGAAACTTTCGTAAATCAAGCCGCTATATATCGTAGCGCTTCTAGTTGGTTATGTGAGACTTAAAAGCGTGACACTAGATTTTAAATGGTAAGACTATCTTTGCATGTTATAGAGCGACAATGGGTAATGGATATGATTGATCTATATGGGATATGAGACAATATTAGCCGTTAGACACGCACCTCTCCAAACTTATTGTCCTAATATACCGATCTTACTATACACAATAGATGCATTATACGCTGTCAGATGTATAAGGAAACAAAGTTGCACGTTGGTTAACCATTATAATTTTGACTTAGCAGTAAACATTTGATCTTAATAATTGATATCAAAGCGAAGTTGTCCGAGTCTCCCAAAAAGCATATTATACACTTATTTGTGGTATTGTTGGGTTAAACGTGCATGATTAGAGTAGTCGATTCATATTTATTAATCGTCATTGATTGTTTTAATTTTTATCTTATTAATCCGTAATGTTTTAATAAATTATCGCATTAGTTATATAATATAATGATATATTTTAAAATGTTACAAAATATATACAAAATTATATATCCTTTTAAAATATTTGGATTTAACTATTTTTTGGATATTTTTTATATATATATTAATTTTCATATATAAATCGATTGAATCTATAAAAAAGTTTATAAATATTTATATTAGTTTGCTATGGAATTTATAAAAACCAATTGAACTGTGTAAAATTCCATAAATGTTAATAAAATATTTCAGCAAATAAAAATTCACTACTAGAAAATATTATTAAATCTACGATCTCAGACGAGAAGACATATTGACGGGTCAGCCCTCATATTTTTTATAATTATTATTGATCACCGTTCCCCATATATTTAGTGGTGATACGCCACAACTCTTCGTTGTCTCTTTTCTAGAGAGTGCCAACCACTCGATCTCTCTGCTTCAACTCAATCTCTTTCAGTCTAGATCAATCCTTTGTGTATGTCTTTTGCATTTGTGGATTTTACTTTCAGGTATACACAGCGGATGTGAACTTTCTATGTATATATTCCCATTGCTTGAAATTAAATCAAGTTTGTGATATATAGTTCAGAAATTCGTTAACTTGGTTATCCATTTTATGTTGGTATACTGAATTATCTGGGTTTTGATGTGGAAAGCTTGGTTTGTATTTTCTTGGTATGTATATGGAAATAAGAGGAAAATGTTTTTTTGAATGGCGGGAGTTTGGTTAGTGGGATGCCAGCTTCAATGAGTGTGGATTAGGATCCATTCTGGGATTCTTGCTCGTTTTATATAGTTGTGAACTGTGATTAATGATTTTTTTGTGGTCTTCCTGGACTGGATTTTATTTGTTTGTTTTTGTTGTGTTGCTGAAACATTGTCTGTAGTGTTTTCTTTACCTTGATTTTTCTGGTTAAAGTTTACCATGAGACGGAATTTTTATATTGTTTGGGGCTTATATTTTGATTTTTTGAGGTGGGATTTCAGTTTTCCATGGGTTGAACTCTAGAATCATGGATAGTTTCAGAGATGACACCGAAGAAACTCAGTTTTTTGATGCTCTAGAGCATATTACACCAGAACCTGATTCTAAAATATGGGACTATGATATGTGGATAGGTACTCCTCAAAGTGTTAGAGATCGTCGAGCCAAATTTGTTAAATGGATGGAAATGTGGTCAGATGAATTTGGAGGAGAAAATTATGAATGTACATATGGTAATAGTGAAAGTGGTATTTATAGGGAGCATGTTAAAAGGGATACGGAGGATAGTGGGTATATACTAAGAACTTCAAGTATTGTTGAAGAGATTTCCTGCTGTCCTTCGTCATCAAGTAAGAATATGGATGGTTTGGAATTAAAACATGGAATAAATTTAAGTGAATGTAGGAATGAGGAGATCGAGAATGTTTCTGTACTTTGTTCATCGGTTCAGAAAATTGTTCAAAGTGAAGTCGAAGGTAATGAATATACACCAAGAACGATGAGTAAATTGAAGGATAGGTGGTGGTGTAGATTACGCTCGATAAATTGTATGACGAGTGGAAATGTGGAAGATGATAATGTATCGAGTAATTTTAGCCAAGCCCATGGCACAAGGGTCCAGAGGGTCAATGTTCGCCACAATGGAAAAAGTTTGAAGGAACTCTCAGCCCTTTTTGCAGGACAAGAGATTCAAGCGCACAGGGGGTCGATACTGACAATGAAATTTAGTCTTGATGGACAATATTTAGCCAGTGGCGCCGAAGATAAGCTTGTTAAAGTCTGGCGAGTAGTGGAAGATGAAAGGTTGGCTGCAATGGACATTCCAGATGTTGATCCATCATGCTTATACTTCTCGATGAATCAACTTTGTGAATTGAGACCTCTAATGGTGGAGAAAGATGAATTGGAACGTAAAACTTGGCAAAAGACAATGGAGTCGGCATGTATTGTCTTGCCTCCTAAAATTTTCCGAATACTGGAGACGCCATTGCATGTGTTTCAAGGACACAGTGGGCGGATCTTGGACCTTTCGTGGGCGCAGAATAATGTATGAAATATTATGAAACTAATTCTAAAATTTTCTAAATCTTGTTACGGTAAGCCATAGTTTTTTGTTTTGGCTTGCAGTGTCTTCTTTCATCATCAGTTGATAAAACTGTTCGTTTGTGGCAGCTTGGGGTTGATCAGTGCCTCATGGTCTTCCATCATAGTGATTATGGTATGACTATCTTTTAGAACCGGTAATCATTACTACCTTATGGATGAAATTGAATGGAAGAATAGAGTGTTTTTTTTTCGTAAAGTCTTTATTGTTCCTCCTTTTCCTGAAAAACAATGTAAACATGCAGTGACCTGCATTCAGTTTAACCCTGTGAATGACGATTACTTCATCAGTGGTTCGATAGATGGAATTGTTCGAATATGGTCAATCGATGATTGTCAAGTTGTCGACTGGACCGAAACAAGGGACATAATCACTGCTATTTCTTTTCGCCCTGATGGGAAGGTCAGTTTCTGCTTGCATTTACATGTTATATCGATGGCTCAACTATTTTGAGGCACATTTATTCAATATCACTTGTCTGATAGGCTGGTGTTGTTGGCTTGATCTCTGGCATGTGCCACTTTTTCACCATATCAGGTAATTTTTGTTGAAATCTTGGACAAAATTAATGATTTGGATTTGAAAATCTTGGCCATCTTCAGGAAAATTAATGAATTTCAGTGTATAGTCAACTAATAACTGTTGTTTGAATTTTGTTCTGCTATGTATCAGATAATCACTTGCAATTGGAATCTCAGATGTGTTTAAACACGAAGAAGTCACTCTGTAAAAGGATAACTGGCTTTCAGGTCACTATCAATTGCTTGAATAAGAATGCCATCTTGCTTCCGGTATTTGTCGTGAGAATATTTGAAGATGCAAAAAATTCTGACTTTGTTTCATTGGAGATGCAGTATTTATTGCAAGATCCGAGCAATGTCTTGGTTACTTCTGCTGATTCACATATCAGAATTATTAACGGGACGGACGTAATCGCAAAGTATAAAGGTAAATAATGTGTTTGTTGTTGTTATAAACTCATACGTAACATGAAAGTGCTTGTTCCTGTATGATATCCTTCTCTTTTGGACCTTGTACCATCCCAAAACTCTGCAACCCTGATTCCATTCATTTCCAGGCCCTCGAAGTGCAGGGAATCATATTTCTGCTTCATTTACCTCAGATGGGAAACATATTATCTCAGCATGTGATGATTCAAATGTTTGCTTTTGGAACTTCGGTCAGAAAGATTCAAAAGCAATTTATAAGTCATTTGAGTGTTTCTCCTCTGATGCCTCTGTTGTCTTGCCATGGCCTGGCTCGAGAATCGTGAACTCAGGGGAGACCTTGAAGTCAAGAAAACAATCTGACAATTCAATTCAGTCTTTGCCAACATCCTCCCATTTCTCGTTATCTCAAGATTTCATCCTAGATTCCGGCTCAAAAGGATCCGCCACATGGCCAGAAGAAAAGCTCCCCACATCAAATTTGAATCTCGGGGCATATACTTGTTCAATGAGCAAGTCTCAGTACAAACTTTTCAAGACTTCTTGCCAGAGTTTAACGAGTTCTCATGCTTGGGGGCTCGTTATAGTTACCGGAGGCTTGGATGGACGTATTAGATCGTTTTACAATTACGGTTTACCTGCACCCGTGTAAGACAAGGACACAACTTTTCAAAGAATTGGATATATGTTCACTTACGGAGTGCAGCATTTACAAATGACCCAGCTCTGGTGGTGTGACTGAACTTTATTGCAAGGTAGGCTGGCACACATACGACATACCTATCCTTGGCGGTATTGAAGGTGTTATCCCGGACCCAGTCCATTATAATGCTGCATGTTGAAAGGTAGTTTAAGATTTGACGTATTTGGACTTAGGTGTTCGCTCAAATTTTTGTATTTGAGCTGGAGCTAAATTTTCTGAAGTAGTATGATCCAAAATCATCAATTTTATTAAAGAAAAGTCAAGTTATAGAGCTCGAGCTTGTGAGCTAATTTATTTTTCAAAACAAAAAAAAAATGTTTCAAAATCTCAGTAAGTATTTTGAAGTTTGTGTGGGCTCGAATTCAACAACTTTTAATGTTTGCATCTGGAGAGTACTGGCCCTTCAGTTGGCTGCGAAATTGCATCAATGGAAATGTAGCATCTAGTGAGATACCATCAAGGAATTTCTGCCCAGTAGATGTCCACGGTTGATTCGCTCAGCTTCATACCTTGAAAATGTTGGATGCTTTCATCTTGTAGGACATAGACTTCATGGAGTTGATCCAAGGACCTAAAATCTCTTCAATTTATCCGTCGACGTGGACCCAGCAACGAAAGAGGTGATGGTCAATTCTGTTTGAATAAAAATGGTTGGGAATACCATATGGTTGTCGGTTTCTTGGATTGCCTGAATCATTATGTTATCCGCCATCTTCAGGTTGGAAAAAGACAGTTTTCCCGCGAACCTACTGTCGTTTACATGCGGCTTCTTGCGAAAAATATCTCGAGTTTGGGTAAAGTTATATTCCAAGATAGAAGTAAGATGTATAGAGAGGTAGTATTTTATGTACAGATTTGAGTTGTTCATCTGTGCACACCTTATAGTTTGTACGTCTTTCCTAGATATAATACTACTGTACTCACGCAGAGAAGATGTAAATAGCTATAAATTCCGCCAGTGTGTGTCATCTGGTGCGAATGACATTCAATTATTTATATATATTTGTTTCCTAGAACGTTTAGTTAAGTTCTATAATGGATTATAGTTGTAATCATGTGTCCTCTTGTCTTGTCCCATGAATCAAAGATGATATCTTGTTTCATTCTATAAATAACATTTATTGTCTATCTTCAGTTCTTATGTTTGTTATCAAAGGTGTAATTTTTCTCGAGGGAATAATAATTATCAATGTTGTTTTGTTATCAGAAGACCTTAGATCTTTAACGTTTATTTCGCAAGTTCAATTAATGAACTTGAAAACGGATACCTCTAACCTCAATTTCTATCTTTTGTATAGACGTCGTTTAAATAAGGAAGGAATGCTGAGTATAAATCAAGAAATAGATAAAGTGGATGAGCCATAAATATATGTTCATGATTGAATATTAAATATATCAAAATTTCCACATTATAAGTGGGTGGAAATGCCTTTTTCATATGTGTATATGGGTAGAAATATTTTCAACTCGATTGTAGGAAACGAGAAGGCGACCTCACGTTGTTGATAGATCTGTGAATTGTGAAAAGATTTAACAGGGGTAAACGTGGGACGTTTCAATCTTTTATTCCAATCAGCAAACAAGTATTACTAATACCTTCTGTTTCGATGGGTTTAATAATCAGGCGAAGAAGTTGAAAAAAAAACCAATCACACGTAGGAGGATTCATTCGAATTTTGCAAACATCGTACCAAACGGTGCATTGTTTATCAATCCAACACCTATCACAATAGAAATATTTTTATTGATCGATCATACGTAAACATACAACTATTCCAATAATTTTTAAAATAATAAGACTTGATATCAATAGAATATTTTGTATAAAATGAGTCAACGTACGTATCACCGTTCACCCATTTACCGGTTCAATGGAACACAGAGACAAGAGACAGACCGCCGCGATCGACCTCGTCACCTCCGACGACTCGCCGGAGTTCGATCGTTTCAGCTACGCGTTGACTCATTCCGCCGTCATTGGCCTAGACGCGGAGTGGAAGCCTAATCGCGGCGCCTCCACCTTCCCCGCCGTTTCCTTGCTCCAAATTGCTTGCCGCCTCTTTAGCTCCACGGATTCCGACGAGTTACAGGTGTTTCTGGTAGACCTTCAAGAAATTCAGCTGTATTCGGTGTATGAATTGTTGAAACAAGTGTTTGTTTCGCCGAGTGTTATAAAGCTGGGATTCAGATTTAAGCAGGATCTGGTGTTATTGTCCTACACGTTTTGTCAGCGAGGGTGCGAACCTGGTTTTGATAGAGTAAGTTCTACTATCACTTTTCTATTCGTTTTAGCTATGTTGATACTCGAACTATTGCTTGATACGTAGCATTTTAATGAATTTCTGCTGGTAGAAAATTCAGGCGTTCTAGGTAGGATTATAAGTTGTAAATGGATTCAAGAGCCATACATTTTCGTTTTTCTTTAATCTCCTTCTCCGTTGAGCTTGATTTCATTCATCAATGAGTAGGAAGATTGAAAAGTTCATTATTATCTTTTTAAATTCTGCATTTAGGAAGATCTTAAAATTGGAAATTTTGATTTTCTAATTGTGTTTATCAGTGATAATTGAGGGCAAGAATATTGTGCAAGTAGTTCAGACATTTTCGTTTTTTACTGAGAATCATTATATCTTACAAGCTGCATGACTATATATATAGATATGCATTAACTGATATTCTAATGTTTCATTAGTTCAATTGCATTGTCATGTTCTCAATCTAAAAAAGTTCTAAACTTCATGGATGAAAACCTGCGGGATACCGAGGATTATGGACTCTGTTTAATATATGAGATTCTATAAGTAGAACTATAGAAAAGGTTGACAATCTCTCTAATTTTTTTTCAAAACTGATTAGAGTTTGATTTGTGTTCTCAAATCATTATATATGTCTGATAGGTAGAAACATCAAGCGCTGCTTACAATTTTACATCTTTTGTAATTTTTGGTTGCCATATATTTTAACTTTGCATATTGCAACTGTGCATTTCAGACTCATGAGCACAGAGAGGCTCAGTTTGATACAGTTGCTTTCTTATTTTTGTTGTCTGTTGTCCCCAGTTTGTTGGTCGATATTGACAACGTTACAACAAATATTCTTACTTTGAATAAAGCTTGAACAAGGAATTAAGTTTATGCTCATTCTATGCTCAATTTTCGAATCCAAACACGCTGTGATGAAAATTTTAGAGTTTACTGTTAATTGGTTTCAGAACTTGAGCGTAGAGTTTAATATTAGATTGTTTTCTGACATGCTTTTGTCAAATTTTCTTGGTCAGGTTGAACCTTTTATTGATATTACTGTCATATACAATTATTTACGACCCAAAATACCTGGACAAAGGGTACCTAAGCAAACTAAGAGCTTAGCAACCATTTGCGAGGAAGTTTTGGGCATTTTGCTGTCGAAGGTGTGCATCCTTTGAATTATTATGTGTCCAATTTCACATTATAACAGCTGGTGAAAGTATTTGATTCTTGCCACCATAAGTAATATTTCTTAAATGGATTATAAGATTTGTATATAAATTATATCAGGAACTTCAATGTAGTGACTGGTCTAAGCGTCCATTGACAGAAGAGCAGAAGATATATGCGGCTGCAGACGCTCATTGTTTGGTTGAGATATTTAATGTCTTCCATGCCAAGGTTGTTAGAGAAGGTTTGATGTTTTTTATTTAGATGATAGGTTTGAAAGGTCGTGTTTTAGTCTAGTTAAAGGTTTTGGGTTTGGTATCTTTCGTTTGCCATATTCAGAAACCATTAGTTCTGAGCATTTTAGTTTAAAGATGGTTTTTCTTTGCAGCTAAGTCTGGCCAAAACTTCAATAAACTTAAGCCATCTGATGTAGATCCTGGTTTGAAGGTCTTTGAGACTTCTGATGATTGTAGTCTGGTGAGAAGTACCAAATTTGTTGAAGCTTCAAATGTGGTCCGGATAACTATGCCAGAATTGTGTGGCAGCATAGAGGCAACTGAGGATGTTGATACCTCTAACTCATATAAAATCAACAAAGAAGTGGATAACACCCTCTTCTTGATAGTTAGGAAGTATGGTGACAGAATCTTGTTAAAGGACTCTGATAGAAAGCCGAAAACTTCAAAAAAGAAAACCAAAAAGTCTTCTACAGGACCGGAGAGCAGGCAAAAGACCCTGGATGTTGTAGATAGTTGGCATGGCCCCCCTCCATGGGATCCTTCGTTGGGCGGTGACGGATTCCCTAAGTTTTTGTGTGACGTGATGGTACGTTTTATCAGATACTGGTTAATGATTAAACCTTTGTTACAATTATCAGATACTGGTTAATGATTGAACTTTTGTTACAAGTTTCCTTTCGCTTAATTTATGTAGCTTAGGGGTTTTATCTTTCATATGTTCGGTAGCTGGTTATCTGAGTTGGTGATGAATTTTCTAATTTGGTTCCCTAAGGTTGAAGGTTTGGCGAAGCATTTGCGATGTGTTGGGGTAGATGCTGCAGTTCCATATTCGAAGAGACCCGACGCCAGGTACCCTTTATAATCAATTTCTTTAGGTGGTATATTTGTGTTTAACGTAGACAGAAACTGTGACGAGATAGTATCTTATTAGTTTAAATCTTTAAATGACAGAAGCTTGATTAACAAATTTGTAACTGAATTTCTTCAGAGATTTGATAGATCAAGCACTAAAAGAGAAGCGAGTGCTCTTAACCAGAGATGCCAAACTTTTGAGACATGAATATTTGATAAAAAACCAACTCTACAAGGTGAAGAGTCTCCTTAAAAATGAACAGCTTCTTGAGGTATATTCAGTCTATCAATTTTTTGTGTTCTTCATCTCTTATTTATGCTTCTCATTAAGTTGAATTAGGTTATTGAGACAGCTCTTATTTTTCTTGCTGCTTAAAATTGCTTTGCTGCAGAAGAGAGCCCCAAAAAACCATACCAAGCTAAGTGATAATTCTTATTATGTTCATCCAAATAATCGAAATGGTGCAGGTAATCGAAACATTTCAACTTAAAATATCTGAAGATCAGCTAATGTCAAGATGCACCAAATGCAATGGGAGCTTCATCCAAAAGCCTCTGACTACTGAAGAAGCCGTTGAGGCGTCCAAGGGATTTCAAGTGATTCCTAATTGCCTGTTCAACAAAAACCTCGAGTTTTGGAAGTGCATGGACTGCCATCAACTTTACTGGGAGGTAACCCCTCTAATCATCTGATCAACTTCCTGCTTTTGTTTTCTTACCTCTCTCTTAAATATCGATGTCATGTACCATAGCTAGCTTGACAAATTTTTTGCTATGCCTATCTCGCTTCATTTTCCATATCTGGTGGATATAAACGAATACTTATCGAGATAAAGAAATTGAGGCCCTTCCTTGCTAAAAACTTTTCATACAATGTTTGCAGGGCACCCAGTATCACAATGCGGTACAGAAGTTTATCGACGTATGCAAGCTAAACGAGTAAACATGAGGCGAATGGCTTTGGCAATTTGGAAATCCTAAAGAAAAAGGTTGGGATGCTGTTCTTTGATAGGAAAATACAATCGCTTCTAACCTATACATGTATCTGATGCGTTATTCTCTGTCATTCGTTTAATCTAGAAACACATACCTTGATTAAATATAACCCCCATCCAATTACTTAGAAAAAGTTTCTCAAGTCTCATGAATTAGGACCCCAAGTATTTAAGAACGAGTAACACATACTGTTTTAGAACATGTACATCGTAATATATGCATTCCTTTTAGAAGTGCAACCAAATAAAGGTTCTACTTAATACCTCGTAGAAATGCACGAGAATTACTCTGCAAATGTACATCACTTTGTGTTACAAAATAAAAATCTATAGAAATCAGTGGCGAGTGGGATTTGTAGCACATTCCCGAAGTTCGAGGTCAATTTGTTGGACTTATTGTGAGAACATGACATTATAACTGTGATTATAATTATATTTGGGCACACTGCACGTTTGTCGATGCCTTAATATCCTGTTTTAGGCTCATAAGTTGGATTATATACGAGTTATGATTAATCCCATTTGCTGACTAAAAGTTTAACTGGTTGGATTTTTATATACGGTACTCTTGTTAGCTTTTGAGTTGAGCTGGCAAAGCACTTACATTTTAAATGATATTGTTGCAAGTATTTATTGACAATGTTCTGATAGGAAAGCACTATGAAGATGCCAAGTCTCGAATAAAATATACACCAATGTCAAGCTAGTTGGTGCGTGTTTTCGTCAAATCAACCCACTGAGATTTTCGTCCCCACTAGAATGTATGCCATCCATTATATATATATATACTCGTTTTGAAATTTAAATTCAAAGGGACTTATTTAATCTAAATTTGATCAATTAGTAGCAGTGATCAAGATTTCTTTCGTAATTAAAGGGCCCTGGCCCATTTGACCAATTATTAGTACTAAACTACTAATCTGAAATTTATCTGTCCTGAGGTAAAAAGTATAAAATGACTTGTTATGTAGAAAAAGTATGTCTACTCTTTTTATCCTTTTGTGTGAAAAAAAGGGAAACGAGTTTCGTTTTGGGAAATTGAAAGCGAGGTGATGTGTTTTTGTTTTATGTTTGGTGGACAGGGTCACCATCTTATACTTTGGTAATTGTCTTAATTAAGCAATTATTTTAATGATTCGGCAACATACGCCTTACGCCGCCCGTTTAGTTATTTTTGTAGCGTCATGAAAATGGTATTGACCCGTTTGTTCATCACTTTACCCGTAATTTATCACTAGATCAATCGATTACTTATATCGATTTATTGGATTACACATATGCCCATGTTTACATTCTAGAAACGTTATCAATAAAATTTTAATTAATTTATAGACTGCTGCGAAGTGGTTATTATTATTGTTAATTGGCTTCACAGTCAAACAAACATTTAAAATTTGTGTTCTCAAATTGAAAATTTTCAATATATAACTAAAGTTTCTCAAATTAATTAAATTATGATATAATAAAAAAAACCTCAAAGATGTAGATATAGGTGTGGGAATATAATTTAACCTAATCTGTCTAAAATTTTTGACCATTAGATATAAGGGGTCATGAGACCTTATCTTTATCATAAACTTTGGGATCCTTGATGACTGATTAAAGAACAAATTCTTTTTATATAAAAAACTGAGAAATAATATATGGAAATTGTGGCATCGCCTCAAGTGTGACGCATACCGGTGACACATGTCTGACGGGTTTCCAATCATCTGCGGGGATCTATCTGAACTGACGGCCTAGATTAGTTCCTTAATATTGGGACCCATCATGTGACGTTTCGGTCTCCCGTTAGCTGCGACGGGGCCCATCTCCTCGGACTCCCATTTCCCTTTGCCACGTGGCGGCCTGGTTTATGACCTTCAGTCGCCGTTAAAAATGTTTGGTGGTTAATTTAGAATTTAACTGTTTCGAGTCTGCGAGAGGAAAATATCACGGAATACTGAGCTTTTCTCGCTTTAAAAAAATAATTAATTTCTTTTTATTATTTTGTTACTGTGGTTCTTTGAAAAAATATATTATTTTTGTTTTTTGTGATTTGGGATATGAAACTATGACATGTATTATCATTAACTATCAAATAAAAATATAAAAAGCAAACGAAATAAGCAAAAGATATTGTACTAAATATCTACATGAAAATTAACGAAAATCCCTATGCCATCTTTTCTATTGTACTAACAGACACAAATTAAATACATATACACAGATCGATATACGGTAGTAAAAAAATTTATTGATTCGGTTGTAATTACAACTTAAGATGCGTAATAGAAGGTTGTTAAATAAAATTTTGTGTGACAATAATGTTTGAGATCGAATTGCAATATTATTATGACATGTGGATTTAACCGATATATTATTAATACTTCAAACACACCAGTAGACATGCATACATTCAATTAAGCACATATATGCGATGTATATTTTTTTTCTTTTCTTTTTTACAATGGAAGCAGCCTGAATTTAGAAATCAATTCTTTTTGCATGACAACCACCCTCCTGCATGTGTTTAATAGATACTTACATGGAATCAACTTTTCACTTGATAACAATAATAAATGCCAAATACAAAATCCTTTTAAGAAAAGAGTTATATTTTCACTTACAATTTTTTTAAAAAACAATAGATTTCTCCAGCACACACATAAATATGTGTAACTTAACTTATATATATATATATGAATTCGAGTATATATATACTCAATCACACAATAGAATATAATGTGACAATTAATATTCACATAAACATATAGTCGCACATATATTAATCCATATGGAGTAAAATAGTAGCAAGTGGACAAAACTTCGGACACTTGATATAGCAAAGCAGCAAACAATAAGCAACCGCCAAAACACAAACCCTCTCCCAAGTACCTTTCTTGCTTTAAACCTTTCTTTCTCTTCTCAAAAGTTGCTCTCTTTCTCCCCCTTTTTCTCCTCTTCATCCTCTAGTGCTATGGATACTAATGCTCAGTGGCCACAGGTAAAGCGAACACACAGCACATCTTTAGTTTCTCCTTTCTTCTATGATATCATTGCAACTTTTTCATTTCGTCTTTCTAGGGTACTTGGGATTTGAAATTTTTTGGTTTCTTGTTGCTTTCTTGATGACCATTTCAATTTTTAAAAGTCGATGTAGCTTTATAAACAAGAAGATGAGCTAATTTGGATCTAACAAACCCCACTTATGCATAATCAATCATCTTTTGCTTGAAATTTTATCTGTACGTTTTCATCTCAATGGAAAGTAGTGTTCCTTAGCTCAATTAAATTCTCTTAACCTCTTTCTCCCTTCTCTTTCTCCCTTTTTCCCACACCATATATTATATGAAAAGGATATGATCAGACCAAAAAAAGGTAGTTAAGGTAATTCTTGCTTCTTATGTTTGATTTATGATCCATATTAGGTTTTAATTATTCTCAGTTTTTTTTTCCTACACACAAAGATTCTTCAAATTTTGTTGACCATGTATTGCTCTGATAGGTGGTTTTCCTGATACCCTTTTCTCTTTTCTTTCCAAATTTTTTGCGTATTTCAAAGGGGATTGGAGTTGTGAAACCACAAGTTGATCAGAAAAAGCCAAGGCCTCAAAAGGAACAAGCTTTAAACTGCCCTAGATGCAGCTCTATAAACACAAAGTTCTGTTATTACAACAACTACAGTCTCTCTCAGCCAAGATACTTTTGTAAGACTTGTAGAAGGTACTGGACCGAAGGTGGAACATTGAGAAATGTCCCAGTTGGTGGAGGATCAAGGAAGAACAAAAGATCTTCTTCCACAGTGCTCCCTCCCGTAAATCCTTCCAAGAAACAACTGGTCCCGAGCCCACCAGATTTTTCACCCCAGAATTCCAAGATCCACGAAGGGCAGGACTTGAATCTAGCTTACAATCCATCCCACTACAACGGATTCCCCGAATTCGTCCCTTTTCCATTCGGAAGCGACGCAAAAAATCTTGAATCTCAAAACCCTAATAATAGCTCCTCAAATCCTTCTTACTTTCCAGTCATGGAGTTTCTCAAGTCTGGAATCAGCTCAAGAGGTTCCCTGGGTTCTTTCATGACAAATATCCCACCAGTTTCTGATAACTCAAACTCAGTTTTTTCGTCTTGTAATAACTTTCCTGTGCATGGATTCAAATCAAGCTTGGGTTTTTCATTGGATCATGGAGCTGATAACCAGAATGGATACGGTAATCTGCAAGATCATGCAAACTCATCGAGGTTATTGTTCCCTTTTGAAGAATTGAAGCCTGTTTCCACGAATGAACAATTTGAGCAAGATAGAGGGCAGGCAGAATCCAATGGATACTGGAATGGGATGCTTGCGGGGGGTTCTTGGTGAGACAAATCTGCATAGCATAATCTTATGAGAAAAGATCACTTTGATCATATGGGAAACATTCAAACTAAAACTTGGGTGGTTTTCCTTTTCTTTCTTTCTTTTCTTTTCTTTTCTTTTCTTTTCTTTTCTTTTTTGTGGATTGTGTTTCTTTTTAGTTTGTTTATTTCGATCTTCTCTCCCTTTTCTTTCCTTATCTCGAATTTGCGAGTGTTTACATTTGTTTTAATTTGGCCTTTGACAGTATGATATCAGAACTAACAGTTAGGTTTTGCATATGTGCAATTTTCTTCCTTATTTAATTATTAAATTCGCCACTCGCTTTCAATATACAGGTCATGTCAAAGTGCAGGTCCTATATATGTACGTATGAACTTTTTATTTCTTCATTAAAATTGGAAGCTAAAAACGAACCTTTCTCGGCATTTGGTAATCAAACTTTGAGATACATAGTGCATGCATTTTTTTATTTGCATTCATGTAATTAATGGGGTATATTAAGATCTGTGACATTGAGTACGATGGTCATTACATTTCATATTTATACTCTCTATAATTTAATAAAAAAATTTAAGTTGATCATCATGTGATGAGTCTCTCACATACTCTAATCTTGAGTCAGATGGTGAAGTGAAAATCAAATATTGAAATATATATAACATAGACTAGACTTTAAGAGAAAATCAGTTTCTTGTAATGATGACGATTACATCATAAGATTAGCTTTTAGTAGTTCAATAAAGATATTTTGAAAGAAAAATATCGAAGCTATTAACTAGGTTTAAGTATTGGAGTTACAACAAAGTAGGTTTAGTGGGATTGGTAATGTATTATATTACCAAGACTATATGTTTGATGATCTTCCCATCGGGAATTAAACAAAGAGTATAAAATAGACTGATTGTTAATTAATTAATAATATAGATTGATTGTATTGTGGCACTTTTTATGCGTAGCCATTTGTAATCAATAATATATTTTTCAGTAAGATTCTTCCAACCATTAAAGCACATATGCGGCTTAAAGAAGAATATATTATCGAAATGAATTCTAATTAATTAATAGCTAATTTTGGACAACGTTTCGTAACTTTACGTGGATCACATGGTAGAGCACTTGAGAAGATTGTGGCTCAATGAAAAGAATGCTTAATAAAAATGATAATATTGCACTTGGATTTATCCAAACTTAAGGACGTTATTGAAAACAAGGTTAATTTCTTTATCGCTTAGTTATTTCATTTGGCCACAATCGATATATCGAATATGGTGGTTATTAACTACTCACATGTGCATATGTCTATATATATATATATATATTGTCAAAAATTATAGGATTACTTTAAATTATTATGCAATATATCTGATATTAGAGTACATATATATACTGTTCAAATATGAATGTTCTGGTGTAAATTACTTGGAATTCTTACCATTTAGAATAGTAGAAGAAAAGTAGCTAGAATACCATTTTCTTCCACTTAGTAATATTTGTTATGTTTGTGGTCATACATGTATGAACCGAATAGGTCGTACGTGACATGGATTGTTTTGAGCACTGGAAATAGGTGCGACTTGAAAAGCACTAAATGTGATATGAATTGAAAACCACTAAATGGTTGACAAATTGAGAGGCTGCAGTATTTCTGTATATTTCTCAATATCAAACTTTTTTTAAAAAAATTCATGATGAGTCATGGCCAAATCCATATAGTGCATGGAACTCGATCATACAAACATTTAGTGGTCTATGGAGAACACTCTATTTCTTCTTCAAGTTAAAATAAATTCATGAATCATATTAACTTTTTTATGCATAAATATGCAAAGTACCTGTGATCTATGATCAAGAATATATCTCCCTCTCGCGCCAATTAAAAAAAAAACTTCATTTGTCTCGTATATACTTGGCACAAACAAATTCGTGACTCGGTGTGGTCAATTAATTAGGTATTGGTTTACGGTTAATTTCCTAAGAATGCACCATATGATTGAAGTGGCTATAGATTTACAAGAGATGCAGTGTGTTACCAAAACCTACCTTGACTTGATAGTTTTGACCCGGCGATAGCAAATCTCAGTATTTTCTCACGATGATGTATTTTATGTTTTTTAATTCAAAAGGTGGGCCCCACAAACATTCTCTTCCGACAGGCGTGCCGAAGAATTATCCTCTCCAACCCACTAAATCCCCTTATGAAATCGGACCACCACCCACCACAATTATTATATATGCATATATATATACACACACATTGACAATGGAAATATTTTATTAGCAGAAGCCTCGAACGCTACCTTTGGTGGTCTACTACTCATCAAGGGCTGTAAATTTTTTCAGCAAAACAATTAGAACTAAAATAAATTTGTTTCGATTTTGAGCTTGGGGACGTTAAACTAGACTAGAAACATTTTGGAAAAGGTTGGTGTCATAAATTACGGGTTTTTTATGAGTCGAACCAATTGTAAGCTTTTAAATATGATACTCCACAATGTTCTTTTGTGGTCAAAAAATTATTGCTATGTTCAGGAGAACGGAAGCTAAATTCAGCTCTAGGACTCCGACGAGCTTCTCAAGTAATAATATAACATGGCCTATCGGCTTTTATGCATCTCTTATAGTACCGGCCGGCCTCGAGTTTATAGAAATTTTTTTAAAATTATATTGTCAGTAGTAGAAGTGTAGAACGGACTTAAGCTAGCAAACTTGAGCCTAGCTCCAACTAACTTCTACAAATTGGCTTAAGAATACTAAATTGTATTATTGTTGCAGTGTTCCAGCTAGAGATTGGTAATTTTTCAGTTCAAGCAGACTTCCGAGGAGTCCAATTTAATTAAGTTTCGTATTAAGCAAGATATTCATATGAATTTGACTTTCCAACCGCCGCCATTTGTATGGAACAAGGCCAAGTCCGTCAACGGAACTTCATTGCAAAACCCAACAAGATGCAAGCTCGATGGAGATGTAAATTCCACTGCCTACGCCACCGTACTCGATTCCTGCAGCTGCCTAGGATATGGAAGACAGATTCACGCTCACTTGCTCAAAAATGGGTTCCACCGGAGAGAGTTTGTGGGGACTAAATTGATGCAAATGTATGGGAAATATGGTTGTCTTGAGGATGTTGTACGAGTGTTCGACAAAATGCCTGAGAGGAACTTGTACACATACACAGCGATCCTCAACGTTTTTATAGAAAATCGGCTCTTTCAAGAAGCACTTATTTATTTTCAGGAGTTGCTGTTAGACGATGTGGAGTTGGAGTTTTTCGTTTTCCCAGTGGCGTTGAAGATATGTTGGGGATATGGAGGGGTTGAACTGGGGAGACAATTACAAGGGATGGTGTTGAAGATTGGAGTTCTTTCTCATATTTATGTGGGAAATTCGTTCATTGATATGTATGGAAAATGCGGGAGTTTGAATGACGCGAAGAATATTTTGAGTCAAATGCCAGCAAGGGATTGTATTTCCTGGAATTCTATGGCTACTGCCTGCGCTGCTAATGGCATGGTGTTTGAAGCAATGGAGTTTTTGGAGGTAATGTCAAAGGAGAGTGACTTGACTCCAAACCTTGTTTCTTGGAGCGCTTTGATAAGTGGGTTTGCTCAGAAAGGATACGACCAGCAAGCACTTGATTTGCTGCACAGAATGAGAGCTTCAGGATGTGATCCGAATGCACGTACATTAGCAAGTGTTCTTCCTGCCTGCGCAAGATTGAGAAATTTGAGGCTGGGGAAAGAAATCTACGGATACATAACAAGACATGGATTTATGTCTAGTCCTTATGTTGTCAATGGATTAGTTGATCTTTACAGGAGGATTGGCAATATGGAAAGTGCGAACAAGATCTTTTTGAAGTTTTCATTGAGAGATGAGGCATCTTATAATACAATGATTGCAGGGTACTGTGATAACGGGATGATTCTGAAGGCAAAAGAGCTATTTGATCAAATGGATTGTGAAGGTGTGAGGAAGGATCTGATTTCTTGGAACACAATGATTTCAGGGTTTGCAGATAATTTCAGATTCGCAGAGGCTTTGAGAATGTTCACAGAATTAATACAGAAGGGAGAAGTTGAACCAAATTCATTTACCTTGGGGAGTGCTCTTGGTGCTTGCGCTGACTTAGGATCTCTGCTATTAGGGAAGGGGATTCATTCATATTGCATCATCAAAGGCCTCGAGTCAAATCTGTTTGTGAGTGGGGCATTAGTAGACATGTACTGCAGAAGCCGGGAACTCGAATCTGCAGAAATAGCCTTACAGCGGGTACAGGAAAGAGATGATGTGATTTGGAATGCTTTAATTTCGGGTTATTCTCGATGCAACCAGGTGGAAAATATGCAATCCTGTCTGCAGCAGATGAGAGCCGATGGATTGGAGCCTAATGTATATACATGGAACGGAATAATTTCAGGATATGTGGAGAATGATCAACATGAGTTGGCTCTGCAGTTGTTCTCCGAGATGCAGGCTTCAAAATTGAAACCTGATATATATACAGTCAGTGTAGCTTTATCTGCATGCTCAAGGTTAGCCACAGTCTAAGGGGCAAGCAAATTCATGCTTATGCTATCAGATGTGGATTTGAATCAGATGCTTATATTGTAGCAGCTCTGATAGATATGTATGCGAAGTGCGGTAAGATCAACCCTGCAAAACTGGTTCATACAAGGAATAACGGAAGAAGCTATAATTTGGTCACTCAAAATGCGATGCTAAATGCATATGCAATGCATGGATATGGAGAGGATGGGATTGCTATGTTTCGTGACATGCTGATGGATGGTTGTACACCAGACAATGTAACTTTCCTAGCTGTTCTTTCATTGTGCGTTCATGCAGGAGCAGTGGATACAGGAGTAGAGTTATTTAATTTGATGGGGAACAGTGGGGTAACACCAACCTTAAAGCACTATACATGTATGGTTGACCTTCTAAGTCGTGCTGGCCAGCTCAAACACGCTTGCGAAGTGATCCAGAGTATGCCCATGGATCCGGATATGGTGCTCTGGGGTGCCTTGCTAAATGGTTGTGTTATTCATGGGGATGTGGATCTAGGGGAAATGGCAGCATCTAAGCTTTTCGACTTGGAACCAAATAATTCAGGGAACTATGCAATGCTTACAAATCTATATGCTTCTAGAGCTAGATGGCATCAACTTAAAGGAATAAGACGGCAAATGACGGATGAACAACTACAAAAAGATCGAGGATGCAGTTGGATTGAGGATAAAGATGAAAATCATGTGTTTATGGCATCTGACTTATCTCACAAAAGATCAAAAGAGATTTATGATATTTTGGATAATTTAACAGCACAGATGAGATTGAAACGGGTTTAGCATATGGTTCAATGCTGCAAATATTCTGTACAAAAAGTAATATAACAGCACATAATCACTCACAGTGTGATGATATCAACATGCTCCCATGAGAGTTGTATCAATTCTAAAATTCTACCAGCTCCATTCTTGAGTTTTTGCATTCAGTAAAGATCAACTGACTCTAGCACCCTTCTAGCTTGAATATGCAAAGCTGTCAATCTTTCCTCTGGATCCAGGGTTGATCCGACTTGACTTGCTGCCCATATTAAGGAGGCAGATTTTTCCCCCAGGAATCGCTTGATGTCCTCGTGTATTGTGATCATGGGAGGTGTTTCTCTTCCATTTAGATGCCCAATAAGGAGCAACAGAAACTCTCCACATTTCAGCCTGATTGCACCATACGACCAGTGTTAGGGACTTAAACTCTTTAAGGGTTTGATTAGTCACGAATCAAGTATTGTCATGGGCCTACACATATTGAGCATAAGCAAACATCTAGTTATCAAGACAGTTCTAGAAATAATGACTTGCGGCAAGGATAAAAGACGAGTTGGGTATGGTGAGGATGTCAATTAATATTTCATTCTGAGTGTTGTGGTGCAATAATAGGACAAGAGAAGGGAAGAATACGTGCAACAATACCTTAGTGTTGTACTTGGGGAAACATAATGAAATTCGATTTCAGAAGCCAGCACCAAGAGTGCAAGAAAATGAAGACATATCAAGGAACAAGGATACCTTAGATTTTCATCCACTTGTTTATCTCTAATAAGCATAGCAACTTCCTCGACGCCATTGCATTCCTCAAAGTCCTGACATGTAATAAAGCAAAAAAAAAATTCAATGATGAGCCTTCAAATATCCATACCAAAAAATTTAGCACGGATGAATATATGCAATCAAATTTGTTTAAGAAACAGACTTTCCCAAATCATTTTTGCAGTGACCGAGTGTCATAATGAGGCCTACCATTTGATTGGAAGAAGAATCAAGCATAATTGCTATGAAAGCATCCAGGCATGCACCTTGCTCAAGTACACCACGAGTTGACAATATATTCATCAAAACCTGATCGATGATTGATAAAAAAAATAAGCAAAATCTGCGAGCCCAGAAAGAATGTGTAAAACACCAAAATAACTAAAACAATACACAAAAATGAAAAGAATGATATTGAATTATAAGTTGCAAAAGATATGCAGCTTTCTCCAACTCTGATAGCAGGTTTTTGCTTTTCTATGAAGGATAGTATTGGTTAATATTTTTATGTACTTTTCAAATATTGATTGATGAACCTAACACGATATAGAGATTAGTCATGGATACGTTTCATCAAATGTGTGCTAAGAGCCAAAGAGTTAGAACAGATATTTTTCAGCATTCTAACTATGGCTGGAGAATAACCAGACTAATGTAAAAAGTATCTTCCATGCACATACAGATATAGCTTTGTGTTGATGAGCTGAGATTGCACTCTCGCCATGAAGAAGACAGCATCCTTCAAGAACTCGTAGTGCAAGAGCCACTTCAGCATCTGTCGAAGGACTGGTTATCCTCATAGGTTCAACAGTAAATATGTGGTTCAAACTTGTCACCGTCTGGTCTTCTATCTCTCTAAGAGAATGTTCAAACAGAACAGGAACCACTGTGACAACGATACCAGGCACATACAAATTCGAAGTTACTTAAAGAAGATATAATTTGAGTTCGATACATCATAATTACTCCCGGTGTCATTATTGGAGAAAAAAATCACGATCAAGGACAGTTCAAATAATGCAGTTCCAAGAGATACATCACCTTTTCAATCCATGAACGTAAAGCAACTCAAGCTACATTGTCGAGTAATTCTTTGCCAATCAAATCAAACTCAAACACAGTTCAAATCCAATAAGATATTCAAACGTGGCCAGAAAATCCTCTGAATCGCATGGTTCACAATCGACACCGTACGTAAAGTCAAAAGGCAATCACAGATAGATCCACCACCATCGAACTCCAACAATTAGGCATGCTAAAATGATTGACAAAAATAAACCATCTAGATTTGAATTGCTGTCACACAATCACGAACTATCGAAAATTCACATCGAACTCCGGGAACCTCATTAAAAAATTATAGCAAAGCACGACACGGATTAATGGAAATTACCCTGGAGTTCAGTAACGGATTGCGAGTGACGAAACAAATCGATCGTATTATCTGACTCCGAGACGGATCGGAGGAAATTGAGAATGCTACGAAGTCCGCGAATCCGAAGGAACGAAAACTCCGCGCGCGCCTCTCGTAACCCCGTTCGGAGCGCGAGTGTCACCTCTCTGTATAGTCTCTGCTTGTCCAGCGATTTCACGAGCTCAAGCACCGGCGACTGAGGCTCGGCTTCAGATTCCGCCCTCAAGCTTTCGCTCCAAAAGGGCTTCTTCAGATACATTATCAGCTGACACTGGAGCCGGCTTTTTGAGCTGCGCCGGAGGCCGTAGTGGCTCTGGCTAATTTGACAATCGCTTTAAATCGCCACAAATGTTGTTTAGAGTTTAGAGAAATTGGATTTTATTTTTAAAATTCCACTTCCTTAAATATGGAGCAAGTTATTTAAATCACCTTCCTTAAATATGGAATGGGGAAATTATTTTAAAATTACTTCAACCAATTAAATTTACTTTCACTCTATGTATAGTTAGAAAAAGTTCGTTTTAACTTACTCATTCAACTACTCTTTTTTCTAACTTTAGATATTCTCATTTTGCTCATGTGTTTATTTAATATTTATGTTTTTTTGGTTTAGCCCATCATGCTTCTTTAAATAAATTAACTATCGTAACTTTCTGACGGAAGTATTGTCGGGTCGTATCAATCGGGTTTTACAAACTGCTCCTCACAGTTTTACAACATAGTTGCAACTAATGATTCCTGCTATGAATTACTTCTACAATACCTAGCATATCCTTATTTCATTCCTACATCAAGACATGGAGTGAAATATTTAATTTTAAAAATTATATACAAGAGGGGCAAAATAGCTAATTTTATTCAGATATGAACATATTATTACATTAATAACCTCCTATCGGATGATGAAAAAACCTGTTTAACTACTTATGCTGACTGAAATAGAATACTCATAAACTAAAAATATTACAACCGATAAAATTGAAGAGAATGATTGCTTCCTTCGACTTCCTTCTAGCTCTCTATTATAGATGTCTTGGATAGATCCAAGCCTGAATTTTAGCCTTGAACCAAGAATGTTGTAGTACTTGTCACTGCCCCTTTAGTTTTCGTTAGGTGGCCTTGTTTTTCACTGAGTGAGTGAGTGGTCACATAGTGGTAGATTACATGTTCTCTTTATTTTTGTCGGAGAATCTTTTGCTTTTTGCGGTCCCGAGGAAAACCGTGACATGTATGGTCCCTCACCACTTGGACTTGTTTCTGCAAGATGATTCCGGTCAGATCTAGGACAAAAGTTCTTCCCAAATTCTGGTTCTTTATGATTCGGGAACTGAGTAGTTTGTTTCTATCCATCGTCCATGTTATAGAATTTTGGCGAGTCTCTTTGCTCCCTAGAAGCTTGTTATTCCACATAAGATTTTTTTTCCTGTCAAAGATTTCCTATGCAAACCCTGTAGTTTTTCTATCAAAGATTTCCTCTACAAACCATGTTTTTTTTTGTCAAATATTTTCTTTTGATTAGAGATTTACTCTTATCAGTTTGTTATAGCATATATGCAACTTCTACATTTAGGGCAAGCTTGTTGAACTCGATTTGAAGTATTTCAATACATTCTCTCAAATGCCTCTGTATTTTCATAATGATATCGATATTAACGATGTTCATCTTTTGTTAGAAAAAATGGGTTTGCCTCTTTTAGTCTCACCATTGTTTCATACAGGAAACCCCGGACTACTGTATGGTGATACTCTTGCTTTGATCAGACCAAGATCCAACTATTCCTTGATAATCTTTTGCATATCCTTCTGACCAATATGTTCATCGAGAAAGTCTTGCATCTTGCAAATTCATACTATTTGCCCTTATCGACTTTAAGATTTGCTTTGAATTGATTCTTGTCCCACCATGCCAAGGGGTTTCCACTGTAGCTTTCCTTAATCATTCTCTTGACTTCTTCAAGTGATACTTTGGATTCCATTTCTATATCCTTTTGATGTAAGGATATTTTAAGGAATTTAATTTTCTCTAACTAGAGATCCTGGTCGATCCTTATTTGGAGCATTATTTCTCCAAACCTTATGAAATCCTTCATTTTGGATGTAAAAGTTTTCCTTCATCACCACCTTTGTTGCGAAATTGAATTGATATTTTCCTATAAAATTCTTCAGTCAATCGTTAGACCATGATTTAGTGGTCACACGGTGTTGTGAACACTAGTCTTTTGGTTTCATTTTGTTTTGCGTTTAGCGTTTAAATATTTGCAGGAAATTGTTTCATAGTAAGATTTATGCTTCTATATCATGAAAATAAATCAGTGGTGTCTTGACCTTATACCAATGTGTCTCTCCCGCACCGTCGATTAGGATTTTTGCCTTTTTAATCTCTTTGCTTAGGATTAAAATTATTTTCAGAAATCCCTTCCAACAATCATATCACATGCTTGTGCTGGTTCAGCCTCAGTGAACCATGTCAAGAGATATGGCTCCACTTCAGAGTGTCCAAAATCATCATTAACCAAAATATACACGGTTATCAATGACTGATAGACTCAATATGATGTGTTTAGTAGTCAGGAATTTCTAGACATTACATTAGGAGTCACGAAAATGGTCTGAAACGAGGTCTAGAGTGTCTTAGGATGATGTATGTGTTGTGGTTCGTGGTATAGGTTATGTGAAGAATCAATTTAAAAGAAGGCATGTAGTAGGGTCGAATATAAGGAGTGATCGGTGCTAGAGTTTTGGTTGATGCAGAATGGTGGAATTCCGAGAGCTTAGGTGAGGTTGAGAAGTCCCTAGGATGAATAAAACGTGTCCTAAGATAAGTTTAATTGATGCAGGTTGAGGATATACAAGTAGAATTCATATGGACCCGTGTAAGTGCCAATAGAATTCAACACGTAACAATGAAAATTTATAGGTCGTGGCAGTAACCCCGAAGGCATCCGAACAAAATTTTTATGGCTTGTAAACATGTTTAAGATGTGTAATATTATATTTTCTAGGCTTGGATTGATTGTGATGAGTTTTGGGCTTGTTCGGTGACTCGCTGAGACCGTCCGGTGTCCGAGTAGCCCGTTGAGAAGTCTAGAACGGTCACATTGATTTTGGCTAAAACTTTCCTTAATTTCCAACCCATCGCAAACATGTTTAGGGGCAGCAAGCTTTTTTTAAAATGAAATGATGAATTTTTATGGTGTTAATGACATGTCATGTGACGTTTATGTTTGGATGAAAAATGAGGAAAATATTATTTTGAGAACTGCGAATTGTTTGTGACCAAGACGTAGAGGAATATGGTGACTACGACGCATGAGGTCCGTAGAGCCATATTAGAGGGGGATAGTGACTACGGCGCATGAGATCTGTAGAGCTATTCCAGCCTAGTACTATTATTTATAGCTTGATCAAGCGAACTGAGGGGTCGCATCAATGAGCAAACTTCACGTAAAATGTTATTATTGAGGATTTACATTATTTGCATGACATGACGTATAGCTTGAGGGTTTTAGGATGAAGCTTATTTAAAGTTTTTTACGATGTGTTTAAAGTTTATAGTTTAAAGATTAAAGTTCACAGTTTAAAATCATTTTAAAGTTCTGATGTTGAAAATTAAAAATATATTTTTAGTATTGTTATTTTAATGCATGTGGATGCATATTTTAGTACTTGTTATCTAGGTTTGATCTTGCTGAGCCTCTAGGCTCACTAGATCTGATTGTGTGCAGGTGAGAATGATGACGAGGTTCGAGGCGGCGACGTTTGAGGAGCTCGGACACTGACGGCGCACTCCCGAGACCTTCTAAGCTTCCGCAAAAGATTTTTATGAGATGTCACTTAAATTTTGAGGATACATTTTCCTTTAGGAGTTATGTTTGAAATAAATTCTTATTTCGTTAGAGTTTGAAATTTGATATTTAATTCGTTTGGAAATTTTGTTGGATACACAAACGCTTTATCGCGGTATGACATTATTTGAAAATTCTTTTTTGTTAGTTGCATCAAGTTTAATTTTGCGAAAAATTTTGGGGAAACTTATAGAGGGTACTATTCACGTGAATAGTACTGTTTACGTGAATAGTAAACAAAAAAATTATGTCTTTTTATTAAAGGAAAATATTTCAGTAAGTCGAGTCGTTTCACTAATATTAGATATGCGCTGACAAAAGAATTTTTTATTTTATTTTGCACATAAATTACTAACTGATAATATGCAGATCGATATATAATATCACGTAATTCAATAAATAACAAATAAATAATAAAAAATCTCATCACATGCCTTTGTGAGAAATCATGAAAATAATTGATCTCCATGTGCCTCAATCCAGCAATTACCAGTAATTTCTACCTTCAAGAAAATCCTGGACACTCCAATTGAGATAGATAACCCGAATACAAATTTAACCGAACTTAATCTTATTCGATTAAAATATGTAAAAGTATTTTTCATTTATATTGTCGAATTATATTTCTTTTCATTCAAACGGGGTCATTCAATAATTTTTTTAACAATTTTCCTAAATTCGTCACTTTATACAATATTATCATTTTCGACTAATTTCGTAGTCTAATATATTTTTACTGTTCCCAATCAAAATCGCACAATCCAAAAACCGTGATGATGTCGCTAAATAAACTCAACATAAATTTTG
This sequence comes from Dorcoceras hygrometricum, assembly GCA_001598015.1. NCBI lineage: Eukaryota > Viridiplantae > Streptophyta > Magnoliopsida > Lamiales > Gesneriaceae > Dorcoceras > Dorcoceras hygrometricum. Next base: position 330,715 of record KV018450.1, read on the forward strand.
ACATGTAACCTTCTATTTCAATGAGCCAACTCAAAATCTTTCTCCAATACATACACCTTAAAACAAATACACTTATACCGCAGAACTCAAATGAATATAAACCGTACTCCAAATGCAACAAAAATGGTTTCTTATACCCACGGAAATTCGTCTAAGAGCTGTAGAATCAATCCTAAACGTCGTAAAAGTACTCCACCAAAGTTTAGCAAGGGATGACAGTCGCCGGCTTTCTGGGATTCGTAATAGAGCCTTACAAAATGGTATAAAAATGTAGATCTCGTCGAGGAAATTCCAAATATGTATTTATTTTTAAGTTTCCAACTTGGGGTGGCTTGAATAGGGGCAAACAACGGCGGTCGAATTTGAACCAAGGGAAAAGAAACATCTGCCGGAATAGTAAAGGAGATGTTGCACTTTATGATTTTTTATTTCTTTAAAACCTTTAGGATAAGGATGTCCTTACGATCTTTATTCATATTAATTGGCATGAATAAAGATCATGCTCCTTCTCAAAGATAATCTTTTATCTAAATTTAAACTCATTACTTTTATTATGACCATTTTGCTAATTACTTATATATATACCGAGGAAAACAAGAGAAGAAAATATAATTATATCAATATTTCTTTCTTATTCTCCGATATAACAAAATACAAGAAAAATTCAAGAAAACATTGTTCCAAACCGTACAACTTGTGAGCAAAACAAGACTGTTGTATTTTAGGAAGCATTTGGCTAAGATCATGTTATACAGAGGAATTATCTAAACAAAATATTCTTTTGTCCAGTATTTTGGCATAACTCAATCTAGATAAATTTGAGCATCCATCGAGTTCTCTGCTTTTTTTCGTATCTCGAAATTTTCCAAGTTGAAGTGGGCATACGAATTGTTCATATATTTGTCGCAGACCGGGTCTAGCCACACTACGTGGTTCCCATTAAGCGATAAAGCTAAAGACGATAGATTCAAGAAACATGACTTCGGCCCATTCTTGCGATTTTAGTGTATCACTTCCTCTCTGATAACTCTACTAATTTTTCCATGAACATCAATATTTTTCAACTTCATATCTATATATATATATATACACACACACACGCACACGATCATTACCTGTAATATATTTATATCTGAACTATATATGCTTGTAGCTGGAATTTCCAGTCTTCCTATCTTTTAAGAATCATACACGAGGCTTCCCCAAGGAGCCAAGTGTACATCTTGTTGAAGATATAATGAAAATGTTGGTCAATATAACAAGTTCATGGAGTCAACTTGTAAGAAATATTTGTATCCATAAATATTTAGTATGTGTAATAGCTTATGAAAGGGGATAAGAAAATCAAGATGACTATGACGAATGTCATAACCTCTTCTATTTTTTTTTTTTTAATAGAAAAATGCATACACTATCTCAATTTAGACTTTTGATATGTACAAATGCATCCCCGTTTATACTCCCATGTTCCCGATATCACATATATATGAGAAACTATTATAAATAGCAACATTTGAAGTACTTAGAAACTTGCAAACCGCCGGAGGAAAACAGATAGTCACCAAATTATTCGATGCTCGGAGGTAATGCTCGATCTTATTATTAATTTTGTTTTATCAATTTCTTTCAAGACAAAAGGTTAATATTAGGGAAAAACAGCAACATGACGGGTGGAACAAACAGTGGGGTAACCTCGAACGTGGCATGAAAAAGAATAGGCGAAAGGCATGCAATCTTTGTCAACCACTCTTTTCACCAAATATATTTTTCTCTGTCCGCAACCCTTTTCACCAAATATATTTTTGTATCGAGCTTTCATAAAAACCAGAAAAACAAAATTAAAAAACACAGATGGAAAACAAAATAAGACCTAAAAATTAAACATATATAAGAAAATACCGTAAATGAATGCGTCACCAGTGGACGCCGACTAATCCAATAACTTTATTCAGAGAAATGTATGCGTCACTAGTCTTTTAGATATATCCAGAGGAAAGCTAGCAATACCAATTATTCCTTCAAACCATAGCTAGAAAACCTGGCCTGCTTCAATATTGCAAACGAGTTGTAACTATATGTGAAAGAATTATACTGAAACTCAATTTTGTGCAGAGAAGCGTACAAGAGTGATATTGATTCGGCTCATGGATCTCAGAACAGATTAAGGGGATGAGCAATGAGCCTGAGCCAGAAACAATATCACACCATGTATACTACTATGCTTCTTGATTTAATTTAGTGCCGCATTGTCTCGTTATTTATAGGCAGAGGGTTGTGTACAGGTGGCACACTTAGATGCCAAATAAACATATCAAATATATTTATTTTAGTACGTGTTATATGATATTCGTTCTAAGATTAATAGTTTGAATATACTAGTGTTATATCTTAAACTCATTATTTATGTTGGTTTAAGTGAATTACTAGTTATAGTACATGACACAGAGTATTTTTTGAAGGATTTAATCAATAGTTTGGTGGTTTAACCACAAAAAGTATTAATTAAATTATCTATTCCAGATTTTTAGGAATTGTTAAATAGCAAGACGGGGATCCTCCTCTAATTGATAATTGATATATATATATATATATATATATATATATATATATATATATATATATATATATATATATATATATATATATATATATATATATATATATATATATATATATATATATATATATATATATATATATATATATATATATATATATATATATATATATATATATATATATATATATATATATATATATATATATATATATATATATATATATATATATATATATATATATATATATATATATATATATATATATATATATATATATATATATATATATATATATATATATATATATATATATATATATATATATATATATATATATATATATATATATATATATATATATATATATATATATATATATATATATATATATATATATATATATATATATATATATATATATATATATATATATATATATATATATATATATATATATATATATATATATATATATATATATATATATATATATATATATATATATATATATATATATATATATATATATATATATATATATATATATATATATATATATATATATATATATATATATATATATATATATATATATATATATATATATATATATATATATATATATATATATATATATATATATATATATATATATATATATATATATATATATATATATATATATATATATATATATATATATATATATATATATATATATATATATATATATATATATATATATATATATATATATATATATATATATATATATATATATATATATATATATATATATATATATATATATATATATATATATATATATATATATATATATATATATATATACAACTATTTCCATAAGTTACAAGCTAAATTTTTATACCTAAATTTGATTACAAAAAATTTAACTAAATATTTTGTTTTTTGCACTCTCTCTAATTTCCGCGCGTAACCATCTCACCTTCGGGATGATTCCGGCGGACAGGAAAAAGACCGCCTACTACATATGATATATAATATACCTGCGCAACTACTGAGAAGCCAACATGCAAGCGAACATCATACGTACATTATGTTTTAATTGTTATTTTATTAGTTACTGTAATGTACTTACATTATATAAAAATATATTACATAAGTATATTTGTATGTGTTATGACTAGCTACCTATAATATCTGCATATATATATCCAATATTACTTGTACGCTGAGTCAGAAATTTATACTTATGATGAGTTTCACATAGATTGCGCATCAACTTTAATAGTGGACATGTTTAAAGAAATCAAAATGCATGGAATTATATTCACGATCGATATCTTGTACGTGGGGATATGATTCTGAATTATAGACAATAACAATCAATTTCTATATATATATATATGGACACGCATAAGTAAGGGAAATATAAAAAAGTTATGTGGACGCGACAATCTCTGCTTTTTCCTTTGCAATCTGAACCATGATCCACTCTTTCGAAGGGAAAAGAAAGGACGTATAGTGGGAGACATGAAATGATAGAAGAATCATTGTTTCAAATGACAAATCTTAATCTGAGATGGTGAGAATCTATGAAGTTAAAAATTTGGGCTCTTCGAATAAGGGAAAAAACAGGTCTTCATGAATGGATCATTCCCAAAAATGATGGCTGCCATAAAAATAGTTTACGTAACGTTCTGTGAGAACAAATTAACGAAAATAGAAAAAATTGCAAATGATGGAACTAAAAATTGTAAATTAGCAAAAAAGTTAATTGTGAAACCAAAATATATAAATCCCTCCACGAATGTAGTTGAAAACTTCACTTTTTCAAATATTTTAGTTAGGAGTGTGCAAAGAATCAGAAATCGGAAACCAAACTTAAAAATAAAAAATTTGAACGGAACGAAATAGTTATTCGTTCGGTTTCTATTTTTTTTGAAATTTGGTTTTCGGTCCAACTTGACCTGTAAATTCGGTACAAATCAAACCAAAAACCGAATTTATAATATGTATATTATTTTTTATTTTATATATGACATATATATGGACATATTTCGGTTAAATGGTAAAATATAGAACTGAACGGACTTTTTTGGTTTAATGGAAACCAGACCTTTCCTGACCGGTTCGGTTAACGATTTGTATTTTGGAAAACTAAATTCCGGTTAACCGAAATTCATTCGATAGCCGAATGCAAGTTCCTAATTTTAGCAGTCAGTCATGAGGTCTGGTGGTAACATTGTCAATTCAATTGAAATTGGTATCAACCAGTCCTGGGCTTGCATTTTGCTGGTGAAAGCCCAAACAGAGAAGTTTCTAGCTAATAATATAGGACTTCTATACAGAACTTCGATCTTTTGCACTCGAGCAAAGCGTTTGAGAGTTAAGTGGGCTTGAAGTCGTGGAAGATCTAGCGCTTCTAGGCTCGAATCTTCAACGACTTCTCGATCTTCCCTACAGTGTTATGCAGTTCCGTGCGATTCAATTTAGATCGAGACGAAACGAAAAGACTGAAATTTACAGGACACGGGGAGGTTGAAAATTATTGCGTGGCGTTCGTGTGACATCATGGAGGAGACGGTACAGGAAGTGCTTTTCGAGACGCGCCGCCACGCTTCGAGACCGTTCTGTTCCAATTATCCTCCGCAGCAACAGGTACTGTCTTTAGTTGCTTGTGAGTACTGAATTTTCTTATTTCGATTGAGTATATGCCAAGTTAATTGGTTGAAATTTGATTGCTCAAGCTAAACGAAGGTGGTGGCAGAGGGGGTTTACTTTCGTTTCTCCCATTTCGAGGTGCGTTCCATTTTCTCTGAATTTAAGAATTTTTTATTGATTTTATCTATTATGATCTTGGTATCTGAAGGTTCAGAAAAAAATTCCGTTCTTGGAAAAGTGGCTTGTAATTTAGCTCGACTATCATACGCTATGGACGGTCATTTAAACACAGCCAAATACCAGACAGCAAAGCAGGGTCATTTTAATGTCAAGTAAACAATCCCAACAGCTAGAATTGGCCAACAGCTCTCAGTGCTAATACGTGGAAAAATTGCTGGATTAGTGAAAATGCATGCGGTTGGAGTTTAATGACTGGGATATAATTTATTCTTTTCCCGTTTTCTCCTGTATTAAAGAGTATTATGGGAATGTGTTTAGTCCTAAGAAGTTGGTTTAGGTTATGCGGTTGTTTGAACTCTGCTTTTGAATGTAAGTTTGATGGAAGACATGCGTTTCAGCATGAAAAGATGTTTGAAACTGCACAAGTGAGTTCCTATTGCTGACACGAGGTTGAAAATAGTATAGTGAGTTATTCTTTGAGTAAGTGCTTGGGAGGTATGAATATGTAGAAATTATTTCTAGCTTATACAGATCTCGGCATCAAAATATGCAGTTCCAATGGAATCCATTGTCATAGTCCTCGTCACGTTACAGAGAGTTCTTTCTGGCACCTTTTTTTAAATGAATATACTATTCGAGTATGAACAGGTGCTGAAGATGAAAATCTGTGATAATAGAATCATGTAAACGAATGTACCTTTTGGAGAAGTCATAAAGTGCAAAGCATAATGACTTTTGTGTGTTGTTGCCCTAAACCTGTGCACACCACTAGCTATGAAGATCAATGTGATCAGATGTTGGATCATGTCTATTCTTCATCGTGCCTTTCTGGTGCTATTTTAGTACTTACTGATGCATTTATTCTATTATATTTCACTAAGGCATTACACAAATTAAAGAGAAATGGACCGACTATAAGCAACCGAGAAGACCAAGAAGATTAGCGTCGTTGTTTGTATCTGAAGGAGGTGACTATGTTGCTGTAGCTTGCAGAAATCAAATACAAATTTTGCAGAAGGATGATGATTACCAGGAGCCTGTGGGAACTTTTTGTTGTAAGATATACTGGTCTCTTAAATTAATTTGGAAGGGTTATAATTTCACATAAAAGTTCTAGATACGTTCCAGTTTTTCTTCAGTTTCTTTTTTAGTTTTTTTTTTTTAAATAGGAAAAGAATGGTGTTTTTGGTTATATTCCAAAATGGTACGGTACTTTCATTCCATCTATAAAACACTTTATATATGTCCTATTTAATTTAGTCTTTTTAGTAATTAAACACCTTTATATCTACACCTACAATGTATAGGATTGGGTGAGTGAAAAATTATGGAAATTTTCTGAGTTATACATGAAAAAACTTCAATTGGATAATTTTATCTGGGAAATATCTAACCTCTACAGGTTTTCCTTATGAAGGTGGGAGTGCTGCCACATTTACGTGTGGAACTTGGTCCGAATCCCATGAGCTACTTGGTGTTGTGGACAATACGAATACAATCTACATTATAAAACCAAATGGAGAGGAGATAACTAGAATCGCGAAGAGGCATGTAAATATCACCTTACCTATTGTTGGTTTGATCGCGAAGGATAGTGCGTATGAGAAATCGTCTCCCTTGTAAGCTTATTTCAGAGGATATCTTTTCATAGTATTCACTACATGCACAGTTGCAACTGATAAGCCTATCATAAGTTCTAACTTTTGAGCCAACAAAATATTTTTTCAGGTGCTCCTTCACAATTTTTCTTTCGGATGGGTCATTTCATGATATTGAGATCTCTAAGGATCCAAGTGCATCCATTTGCTTAGCACCAGCCTTGAACAAAACATCAATGCTAAGCCAGCATCTTCAAGATGTGCACTGCTGCGATTATTGCCCAAAATTTTCTCTGCTTGCATTAGTCAGCAGTACTGGAGATATCCAATCTACATCTAACAAGAGCGCTGGTATTAATTTCATTCTTTTATTTCCAATCCATAGTCCATTTGACATGTCACTATTTCATTTCATTTGTTTATTTGGATAAGATTTACAAGCAAATGTTCAAGGTAGAACTGGAGAACACAATATCTCAAGGTTTAAGAAATCACAATGATTCCTTGACTTAATGGCTATCAGGAGGCTCCAGGATTCTCACTTTTTAAAGATATCTACGTTCATAGTAGTTTGTCGTATTTACTTGCACTTGGTAATTTGTTAAGTTGGTGACTGATAGCGATATTGAGTAATTGTGGTCGATTAATGATTGTAATGTTGAATGATGATTGTAATAAAAAAAAAGAGTAAGAAATTACTATGGCATTATTATTTTTAATCATTAACTGCTTGAGGTAGTTTGCGTACCGTCAATAGCTTTGAGACGGTAAAAAGTGACAGACACTAGTTATGTTTCTCCAGAAATTGTTTAATACATCTTTTGTAACTTCATAAATTTTAGTTAAAGTCCTTGTGGAACCTAGTTATCTGTTTTCCCCACGTACTATACTCTTTCTCAGGAGAAAAGAAGCCATGAGATAAATATTATTTTCATCTAACTTGCCACCTTATCTTTAGGATCTTGTACTGTTTCTCTGTGGCGAAGGGAAAAGAACTCTCAAATGGAGCCATTAGTGCTTCTGAAATTTGAAGGATCATATTCCACACCTGGAGGATATGATGGTCAACTAACTTATCCGAAGATACTGTTTTCACCTCATAGAAAATTTGTTGCTACCCTGGACACTGAAGGATGCTTGTTTACTTTTAGTTTTGATGAAAAAAGCTGTTCTCTATCAAAATTTTTTGTTGGTGAAAGCCACAACTTTAAGGTGATAACTGAAACATCAAGCAGCGGAGCAGACTTTGTTCCTGATATTGCGGATTTTACCTGGTGGTCTGATGATATACTTATGGTTGCAAAAAGAAATGGAACCATTGACATGGTTGGCATTCTCAGTTGTGTAACTGCATCAGAAATGAATGTTATATATTCAATGCCCCTTGTAGAAAGCACAAAGCAATACCCTGGACTTGTTTTTCTTTTAGATATCACCTTTCGAGATGAGAGCTGTAGATCAGCTCATGAGAATGCTGCTAGCCTTATTGAGCATTTCAAGCTTGGGAGACCTAATCAGTCTGATGTTTCCAAGCTGGAATGGAGTTTAGTGTCTTTGGTAAAAAGATCTGTTTTCGAAATTTATGATAAAATGATTAATGACCAAAAGTATTCATCTGCTCTTCATTTTGCTGATCATCATGGGCTGGACAAGGATAAAGTGCTGAAGTCACAATGGTTGTCTTCTATACAAGGAGTGCATGAGATAAATGCTATATTGTCAAAGATCAAAGACCAAGTTTTCATACTTTCTCAATGTGTAGATAAAGTAGGACCAACAGAAGATGCAGTGAGGGCTTTACTTTCCATTGGACTCCACATAACAGACCTCTACAGATTTTCGGAGTCAGAAGATAATGAGTGTAGGCAAACTTGGGAGTTTCGACTTGTAAGGCTCAAATTATTACAGTTAAGAGACAGGCTAGAGACATTTCTTGGGATAAACATGGGCAGGTGATAATAAGTGGTCACAGCTACCTTTATCTAATCTTTTATTTCTGTTTATTTTACTTTGGTACCAGGAACTTCGTTGTCATGTGTTAAGGTTTAGTTTCCTAAAGCAGGATTTTGTTTTGCTTTAAATATTGCTTACAGAAAATTTGTTTCCATGTATGAAAAATGTATCAATCATTTGTTAGTATTTTTTCATCTAGCCCAGTGTATGACATCTAACTCTTCAGTCACTGTCGGCTAAACCTTATGAGAATTAGAGGAGGCTGAGACAGCCCTCAAAACCCTCAGATAATTTTCCTCAGGTGTTTCTGAAAATTGGTTGTTACTGAATAGCATTTAATTCTTAGGTTACTTGCCATTTCATCCTTTCTAGTTGTCAATTGTCTTGGTTATGGTTTCATCATCTTTCATGCTCCACTGGTTGCATGTATACATAAATTAACTTCATTTTGGCGTTCATTATAGAGTAGAAACAACCGGGTTTTGCATCATTGAAATTCTCTTAGCTATGATTATCAAGAATGAAGCTGAGCAGATTGCTGTTTTCCATCCACCATTCATTCTATATGGTATACAGTATTCTTGTGTTTCACTGACTTGCAGTTTAATGACTTAGCTTTGCAGATTCTCTATGCAGGAGTATGGCAAATTCCGTGATTTGCCTATCAGTAAGGTTGCTTTATTACTTGCAGAAAGTGGGAAGATTGGTGCTTTGAACCTTTTATTTAAGAGACATCCTTATTCTTTGATTCCCTCCACATTAGAAGTTTTAGCTGCTATACCAGAAACAATTCCAATTCAATCATATGCGCAACTGCTTCCAGGAATTACCCCTCCTTCGACTATTGCCCTCCGTGATGAGGATTGGATTGAATGTGAGAAGATGGTATCATTTATCAACATCTCCCATAGTAATCCTGAGACTATCCAAATCATTACTGAACCCATTTTAAAGAAATATTCAACATTTCAATGGCCACCTATCTCTGAACTTTCCTCTTGGTACAAGAAAAGAGCTAGAGAAATTGACGAGTTCAGTGGTCAGATAGACAGTTGCATGCACTTGATTGATTTTGCAATTGATAAGGGGATCACTGAATTGCAGCAGTTTCGTGAGGATATCTTTTATTTCCAGCAACTTATGTACTCTAGTGAAACTGAAGATGAAAGAAACTTTGCAATGAGCTTTGGTGCCTGGGAACAATTACCAGATTATGAAAAATTCAGGTTGATGTTAATGGGTGTCAGAGAAGATAATATAATTTCTAGATTAGACAAAGTGGCCCTTCCATTTTTGCATAAAGTACCCTCATTGAATACATATTCTGGAAGTGAAGTTCCATCTGGTTTTCTGGTGCTAGATAGGGATGTAGATTCATTTTTGATCAGATGGCTGAAAGAAATTGCTGCACAAAATAAACTAGAATTGTGCTTAAGAGTAGTTGAAGAAGCATGCAGGGACTTTGTAGCCAATCGGTTTTTCAAAAATGAGACAGAATTGGTGGATTGTTCTCTCGAATGTATATATTTATGCACTGATGTAAATCGGTGGAGTACCATGTCTGCCATTCTGTCTAAACTTCCACAGATGCGAGGTAAATTTCCGAGGATGACACTCTTGAATGTCTAATTGAGGATATCCATTTTACTGATGGTCTTGACCGGGGGTGTATGCATTTCAATCTCAAATGTATGTACCTCCAGTATATGTACTTTGCGTAGTTCGGTGGGCATGACCAAGTATTAATAATGACCCTAGGGTGGTATTATGGTCATTTACTCTATCCTTTTCTAGAATATGTTATTTTGGACAATAGCTTGAGACTTGATCAAACTTAAAAATAATGAAACCAATTCTGGACAGGATGTTTCATTTGAATCTAAGTTTACCAAATAAAGTAAGTAAAAGAGTTAGTTTAATCTTCTAGTTGATTACGAGAAATTAAGGGATGATGAAAGTAAAAAATTTAGTTTTAACGGTGAAAATATATTTGTGAAAGTTGAAGTTCTCAAGATCTCTGAACATGTTTTTGATTGAAAAATCTTGCAGGTGAAGATATCAAGCAAAAATTCAAACTTGCGGAAGGCCATGTTGAAGCCGGAAGACTTTTGGCGTCCTATCAAGTAGTTTCTGTCTCTTGATGTCGATTAATTTTTTCCGTGTGTTTTTTTTCTATCCGTGTTAATAATTTATCCTCTCGCCTTTTGAAATCAATTTTTTGTGTGGATACTGAAAAAGCTAATATCATTGTGTGTCTTATATTGTAAATACACTCTTTCTTGACATCTGTATAATCAATGTTCTGCTGCATAAAATTACCAAAAAAATATCGACGTAAATGGTATATACCAGAGTGAAGAAAATCTTAGACGGCCTTTTATTTTACGTTAAGGAAAGTTTTGAAGTGAAAAGCAGAATATACAAGTCTTGTCTTGATTGTGGTGCATGCTTATTTCTTATCTTAATACAGAAGAGTACGCTAATGAAGTATATTTTGTGCTTCACTTGTTTTTTTGAAATCTGCTCTTTAAGATAAATTCTGAAATGATGACCTGTATTCAGAGAATACCTTCGTAGATGTACATATCTGGGGATAGTAAGTCTATTACATTTACATGTCATTTTACGAAGAGTAAGGTTTTAAACAAAATACTTTATTTGTGATTAGGTTCCAAAGCCCATGAGTTTTTTCCTGGATGCACGTGCGGATGAAAAGGGTGCAAAACAAATTATCCGCCTTGCACTTTCCAAATTCACTCGTTTGCAGCCAGGCCGAGCAGACCATGATTGGGCAAACATGTGGCGTGATTTACAGTCCCTGCAAGAAAAGGCATTTCCTTTTCTAGACTTAGAGTACATGTTGATTGAGTTCTGTAGGGCTTTGCTTAAAGCTGGAAAATTTTCACTAGCAAGGAATTATTTGAAAGGTACCAGTTCTGTTGCTTTGGGATCAGATAAGGGAGAAAATCTGGTTATCCAAGCTGCGAGAGAGTATTTTTATTCAGCACCAAGCCTTACTTGTCCTGAGGTAAGTCTTATAGTTTCTTCCCATTAGCTGAAAAGTACAGGGATGGATTTAATTGTCGGTTATTTTCTAAACAATTTGACATTGTTGTGTATATTAGTTTCATCAGTCTTATTTGGAGAGAAATGCTTGTATAAGGCATAAAAGCACCCAGTCTTCTTTGGAATGAAATGCTTGTATAAGGCATAAAAGCACCCAACTTTATAATGCTGAGTGGTGGCATCTTGTTGAGCACCTTCAACTGATTATCATAGACCATTTTGAAATTTTTGCAACAATCTTGCTGTTCTGGGTTTTATAGAGTTACTTAGCACGAAAATGTAACTTAACCCAATGTGTCTTGCTACTGCTGCTATTTGTGACTCTTCTGGCTGCTCCAGTCATGCATTCTTTAGTCACTTTGAATCCTAATAGTGACCATTTATTCCATGATAGAACATTTCCTTTAAGCCTCTGCTATTGCAAGCTTAAGGAGTAAAAATTTCCTGTATAGTCTGCCCTGACACCTGCTGTTAAAATTTTGACCAAATTTCTGGCATTAATATCCAGATCTGGAAGGCCAAGGAGTGTCTTAATATTTTTCCTGGCAGCAGAATTGTCAGGGTAGAGGCTGATGTCATTGATGCTGTTACTGTTAGACTTCCAAATCTTGGAGTCAACCTTCTCCCAATGGCATTTAGGCAAGTCAAAGACCCAATGGAAATCATTAAGTTGGCAGTTAGAGGTAAAAGTGGAGCTTACCTAAATGTTGATGACCTTATTGACATTGCTAAACTTCTTGGACTGAGCGCCCAGGAAGATATTTCTAATGTTCAAGAATTAATTGCAAGAGAAGCGGCTTTTGCTGGAGATGTGCAGCTGGCTTTTGATCTATGCCTTGTACTGGCCAAAAAAGGTCATGGCTCCGTTTGGGATTTGTGTGCTGCAATCGCCAGAAGTCAAGTGCTTGAGAGTATGGATTCGAAATCCCAAAAACTACTTCTAGGTTTTGCTTTGAGCCATTGTGATGAAGAATCGATTGGGGAGCTACTCCATGAGTGGAAAGATCTCGATATGCAGGATCACTGTGAAACTTTGATTACGTTGACTGGAAGAGAACCTTTGGAGTTTTCGGAACAGATTTCCTCCTATGGAGGTAGTTTCTCAAGGACAGTTGATGTCAGTTTTGAGGATCAGGAAGCACAGTTTGGTAAAGTGAAGAATTTAATTTCGCTGATGGCTGAAAATATGTCTTCCGAAAATGGATTGGATTGGGAGTCTTTTGCTAGAGAGAACAGGAAACTTGTATCTTTTGCTGCATCATGGCTTCAGTTTTTGCATGGGTTGAGTGAAGAGGCTGAATTTGGGAAAAAACTTGCTTCAGATTCAGCTCCTTCATACCAAAATTTTAGCACAAGGACAAGAGCAGTGGCGACTATTTTATCATGGTTGACAAGGAATGATTTTACCCCAAGAGATGATTTGATTGCCTCCCTGGCTAAATCAATCATGGAACCACCGGGTTCTGATGTGGATGATGTTATAGGGTGTTCTTTTCTCTTAAATCTAATAGATGCCTTCCGTGGAGTTGAAATAATTGAGGAGCAACTGCGTTTAAGGGAAAGCCATCATGAATTTTCCAGACTAATGAACATGGGGATGATATATGGTTTGTTGCACAATTACGGAATGGAATGTGAGAATCCTTCCGAAAGGAGAGAGCTGCTGCTGAGTAAGTTCAAAGAGAAAAACAAATTGCTCAATTCAGGTGATCTTGCTGCCCCTATAGTCATGAAACCGTTGCTTTATTATAGAAGAATGTTTTGATCTCTCTTTGTATCAACTTCAGATGAATGGAATAATGTGCAAGAAGCACAATCAACATTTTGGAATGAGTGGAGAGTCAAATTAGAACAACAGAAGCATCTAGCAGATGAATCGAGAGTCCTGGAGAAAATAATTCCTGGTGTGGAGACCTCCAGATTTTTTTCTGGAGACGTGGATTATATACAGGGTACCGTGTTCTCACTTATTGACTCAGTTAAACTGGAGAAGAAGCATATATTGAAGGATGCTTTAATTCTAGCTCATACCTATGGCTTGGAGCACAACAAGGTACGCTTATTTGCTGTTTAGTGATTAGAAGCAGTTGAAAACTTTAATATTTTGACATGTTGAAATTGTTTTTGTCGTTGTTTCAGTTGCTTCTGTATTACCTTGCTACTATACTTGTTTCTGAGGTTTGGAGTGTTGATGACATCATGGAGGAAGTTTCACATTTTAGGGAAGAAATAGTTGCTTCTGCTGGAGAGGCCATTAAAGTCATTACAATATCTGTCTATCCTGCATTAGATGGGCGTGACAAGCAGAGGCTTGCATTTATTTATGGTCTTCTCTCTGACTGCTATTTGCAGCTCCAAGAGGCCCAAGAATTACATTCTGCAATCGAGCAAAATCAACCAAGTGCCCTCGGGCTAGCTCGGTTTTGTAAAATTGTTGAGCAGGAATGCAGTAGGGTCTCTTTTATCAAGGACCTAAATTTTAAAAACATTGCGGGATTACAAGGTCTAAACTTGGGTTGCTTAAATAATGAAGTCTGTGCTCAAATCGATGACAATAACATCGAGGTATTAGCTACAATGGTTCAGAACCTTACTCATATATATGGTGATACAGCTCCTGAGGGTCTGTTATCATGGAAATATGTCTACGTGCATTATATATCGAGCTCTTTGGCAACTCTAGAAGCTATGGCAGAGAAGGAAGCTCATTTTCAGACTTCTGAAGATTTGCTCATCTTTATAAATGAAATTGAGCTGACATATGATACTTGTAGAAAGCATATTAGATTTGTGGAACATCCAGGTGTCTTGGGTATAGTGAAACGCTTTTTTACTGCCATATTCCCAGCCAATAAAAATTTGCTGAACTTGCCGTTATACTCAACTGGGAAAGAGTGTCTTGTTAAACTTATAAATTTCTGGCTCAGATTGATGAAGGACGTGGAGAAGTTGGCACCATTGGATATTTCTGGCCAAATTTTTTGCTCTAAATGTTCAGTGATGTGTCTTGAAGTTTTCTTAAGTTTGCTAAACGAGGAAATGGTATCTCCTAATATTGGTTGGGCCACTGTGCTTAATTATGTGGGTTATGGTGTTATATGTAATGTTGCTGTTGAAATCTTTAACTTCTGTCGAGCAATGATTTTTGGAGGCTGCGAATTTGAAGCTATTTCTCGATTGTTTACTCAAGTTGTGGCACAACTCCCACCTGGATCAGAGTTGACAGAAACAACTCCCAAATGTTTTCTTAATGTTCAAGATCTTCCGAACCTGTATCTTAGTATATTGGAAACTGTCTTGCAAGAATTAACCATTGGGTCCATCGAAAATCGGAGTCTTTATTACTTGCTATCGTCTCTGAGCAAACTCAAAGGAGACGTGAGCAACCTAAGGAATGTTAGGCTTGCCGTTTGGGATAGATTATCAATTTTCTCCGACAACTTGCAGCTGCCAAGTCATCTTCGAGTGCATGCCTTGATGGTCATGCAATTTATTTCTGGTCGAAAGAAAAATCTGGAACTGCGGTCTTTCGAGTGGCCAGCATATCTTTTGCCTTGGGAAGGATGGGATGATATGCAGGATCGAACTGTAAATCATGAGAATTCTGCTGATGAACCAAATGCAAAAGACGTTTCAATTACCCTGGTGGCCCTTAAATCTTCACAAGTGGTTGCTACTATCTCGCCTAACCTGGAAATTGTTCCAGAAGATCTCCTCTCCCTGGATTCTGCTGTTTCCTGCTTCAAAAGAGTTTCAGAATCAGCCACTAACACATTTCATGTAAAAGCATTGCTGGATGTGTTGGCCGAGTTGGATGGGCTCTTTACGACTCAAACAGATGAAGTTGCTTCCGCTGAGGTGTCTGATGCTGCAAATAACTGGAGCAACGATGACTGGGATGAAGGCTGGGAAAGCTTTCAAGATGAATCGGCAGAGAAAGAGACGGAGAGAATAGGCAAATTTTCAATCCATCCCCTTCATATTTGTTGGTTGACGATTACCAGGAAAATGGTGACTTTGTCCAGCCACAACGACATATTGAGAGTGCTTGATCAAAATTCTACAAGAAGTCACGTGAAGTTACTGGATGAAAATGATACTCGTAGTCTGACCGAAACCGCAAGAGAGGTTGATTGCTTTCTGGCTCTTAAATTAGCGTTAATGCTTCCATACGAAGCAGTACAGTTGCAGTGCTTGGATATCGTCGAAAACAAGCTAAAAGAAGGCATACCAGATAACCTTACACAGGACCATTTCTTCTTTGTCCTAATATTATCTTCAGGAATTTTATCCACTATAATAAACAAAACCTCCTACGGTACCACCTTCTCTTTCCATTGCTATATGGTTGGTAACTTTTGTCATCAATATCAGGAATCTCGAACATCAACTACCAGACATGATGGCATCCTTGTAGGTGAGAAAAACGAAGAAAATCTTGAATCGCTCTTCGTGAAAATTCTCTTCCCATGGTTTTTATGCGAGCTTGTGAAGTCAGATCAGTTGTTTCTAGCAGGAGTGATCGTCACAAGATTCCTGAACACGAATGCTTCCCTTAGTTTAATCAACATTTCGGATGCCTGTCTTAGAGCATACTTGGAAAGAAAACTACACGAAAGGGAGTCGACGTGGGAGCATACGAGTTTATGTGAGCCGTTATCGAATACCATTGTCAGTTTGAGAAGCAAGTTAGGGAATTTGATCCAATCTGCACTTTCTTTACTTCCACCTTAGACTAGGACTAGATAAGCTTTGTGCATGTCACATTTTTTTTCCTAGTGTTGTCTGGGAAAACTTCTCTATTTTTTACTTCTGAGTTCTGATGTCGATCATGGTTCCTGTACAAAGATGAGTTTGCATATTTCATCGATCTTTGAGGGGTATAAAATTTTAGTGGCTAACTCAATATAAAAAACTTGATCTTTTTTTTTTTTGGTTTAAGTTTGTTGTTTTTACGTCATACTTTTACCTCGTTCACCACTGTTTATTCGTACGTGTGATTCGGCTGTAAATTTTTTGTACGATGAAATAAATTTTTGTGAAAAAATATGAGTCTTTGACTTTAGAATCATAGGACTAAACACACTATAGTTCAAGCCAATTGCACTGACATTTACACCACTACTATTTCCCCTCCTTTTCATTAGATTATTTGATTAATTTCGGTCTTTACCCAATATTAGTAACCGCTTATTTGCTTCATCAATTATTATATCAGTATCAGTATAAATAATTTTCGTAAAGCCGACAAACAAATAAGATTTGATAAATTCCTTGCAAAAACAATCGTACTTTGACAAGCTAGCTAATAGGGAAAATATGTTTTTGTTCACTAATTTATGAAATTTTCTTTGTTCTATTTGAAATTTTGTTTATTTCGAAAGTTTTCATCACACGTATCAGGTAAAAGTAAAACATTTTATCCAACGATTCAGAAATAGCGACAGCTGACAGGTAAGTGTAAGAAAGCGAAACATTTTCCTGTAGTGAAATATTAAGACCGCCAATAGATCGCTTCATGATCTTATTCGTTTCCCAATCCATTGTGCCCCTTTACCACAGAAACTTTCATGTAAAATCATCAAGAAATGGAGGGTTTGCCAGATGATATTTGTATGAAGATTTTAAGTTTGTTGGATCATCAAAATCTCGCAACAGCTCAATTGGGTTAGTGTTTAATTCTATATATATCTTCTTTCTTGAACTGGTAACTTTTTACTTTTCCTTGTCCTGGATTTGGGGAAAATATTTTTGTTGAATTAAGTCTTGTTTAGATCTGATCAGGTTTTCTTCTTCTTGTTTTGCAACAGTTCTAATCATTTCGATTGTTTCTTCTGTTTTCAAGAGTTGGAGTAACCGAATCTTTTGATCCTACTCACGGGAGCTTTGATTCTTTGATTTCTATTGATTTGTGTGGCAAAACGGATCCGTAGATTTAATGGTTTGTATGCTAAGCGCACTATTAATGACATAAGATCAGTTTCTCAATTTTGTGGATTTGCTCTATGCATCCGCCTACCTTAAAACTCCTCGAAAAGATGGTGCAATCCAACCAATTAAGTAATAATTGTTATATACATGAATACATGCGTGTATCAGTACGAAATTAATGACCAGTTTATGTGATGAATATGGTGATTTAGTCATGTTTTGAAGTTTATATTTAACCATGGACGATTACATATTCTGACCTTATTTCAGGCTTTATTGTTAATGATAAAACACATGAAACTTGAATTAAATATCTACTCTTTAAGTTTATCAAAATCACTTGACTTCTGTTATCCAGTGTAGTTATCTATCAATGCAATGATTAAAAAAGAAGTTTGCTTTGTGGCCTAAGTGTGCAGGAAATGGAGAAACTTGTCTATGGATGACAAACTTTGGTCTAGCCTCTTTATGGAAAGATGGGGGATTGATCGTGCCACATTTTATGAACCCATAGATTCGAAGTCGTGGAAAGATGTATACATTGTCCAAGATCGTTGTGATCGAATAGGATTGTAAGCAAAGAGTATATATCTGATTGCTTCATTTGGTTGGCACTAAATGGCTACCGTGTCATGTAAATTTAAGTATCTTGTTTTTTCAGGGGATTGAAAATTATAAGGGAAGGAAACGATTATTTGTTAGTTCATCAAGGTGAAATTCAACGGCATTTGGGTTCTAGACGAAAGGGGTCACGAGAACTTGAATCATTATATCTCGAGGATGGCTATGTAGAACGAGAGGAGGAACCATGTTCAAGTATCTTGGACAGTATCCTTTTCTTCATTGGGGACTTGGAATCTGCTTCAGTTGGTTTAAAAAGAAGCCGGTTGATGTAAGAATTGCTGCATTTGGTATGATTCTTTTGGAATTGGTTGTCTGTATAATATATAATGGTTTGTTAAATTCATCCCTAATTACTAGTTAGTTACTCTTTTTCCTACTAGTTATCAACTCTTGTAATTTGTCGCGTTTGTGTAAATTCTATACAAATTGTTGATACCACAATCAATTGTACTTTTAAGTTGGTGTGGTTGTTTGGTTATACTTTTATGGTGATCGTGGGATTTGATACAGTATTGGATTTTTGCTTTAGTTGTGGGATTTAATTGCCCGGTGACCATATCACTTGGATCAAGGTTTTATCAACAATGGTACTTTCGAGGAATTTACAAAGATTTCGGGAACTCCAACCTGTGTATATAAATCTGAAACACGATATTCAAATAGGATTTTACATCCTTGACATGTTACGATCCTAATGGAAATATAAAATTACCAGAAGGACTTACTTCTTGAAAAAATTATTGATGAAAAATTCCGAAGAATCACCAAGAAAAGACCATCCTTCAACTTACAACAAAAGCCGCAAGACAAACCTCGTAAGATAGTTTGTCAAATCAGCTTATCATGCGTAAGAAGATAAGATGGATCTTTCAATACAAAAAGAAAAAAATCATTACAGATATACCAGCTAGAGGACATGATTATTAATTGAAGGGAAATGAAAAGCACAAAAAATGGCGCCAGTGTGGGTCTTCATGGATCGAACACAGCAATTCTCCCTCGTTAAAAATAAAATGTTTTGAGTTTGAATCTTAGTTTTTATATTTTATAGATTTCATCAGCATGCACCGTGCTTACCATCTACAGTTTCAGATGTTTCGTATATAGGATGATATAGAACAAATGATACAGATAACATAACTCGTAGTACAAATTGCATTAAATATCATATAATTATGTAGTATAACTAATTATAGGTTGTTTAGTATGAATACCCTACTTGTGATTCATGTATCTTGTTCTACTTCTATCATTACCCATCACAGCCCCCATTTGTTTGTTGGTTTTCTAAAGAGTTTTCAAAGGTCTTAATGCAAGAAAGTAATATAAAGCCATACGACGATAACAAATTTGCTGATATTACAGCCATCACTTGTATGGTGTCCCTTGGATAATCTTAATATCTACAATCAGACATCAAATTAGTTTAAATGAAACCAACGAATGCACCTAATATTACAACTACGAAGATTCGTAATACAAGTTTTGTTCTTGTACATGCCAATCAATGAATAAATTCCATCCCAAAGCTAAAAAGAAGGAAAAAATATTGAATTTTGAACCTGGAAACCCGACTACATCTGTGCTGTATTCGAATCTGAGTTCTCTCTCTCATTCATAAACATGTCCAATTTGTCCATAGAGGCTTTCCTACTACTCCTTGCCCTCAACAGTCCATACAAGTTCTTGATCTCCTTCATAGGATGTACCCCATTCTGACCATCTTTGGCAACCAGGCCCGAATCCAACAAGTCCTCCGAGTCCCTGCCCGAGGCCGACCCACTCAATCGCCGCCCGACCCGACTAGCCAAGTTACCCTGCAAAGCCGTGATCACGGTTTTCAGAGCTCGGGTAGGTGAGCCTCGGTTGGAGACCATGATCTCTCCTATCTCAGCCGGGCTCAATGTCGCCCCTATCTGGAAATTTTCCTCCACTTGTGTGAACAATTTGTGATCTTTGATCCCTAAATGGCTGCTAGCCAAGGATTTAAACGCAGTGAAATCGCAGAGGGGGAAGTGGATATGAACGTCGATTCTGCCGGGCCGGAGGAAACTGGCGTCGATGTTATCTTTGCTGTTCATCGTGAAAATCATGACCCTTTCCTCCCCACAGGAAGAAATGATTCCATCCATGAAGTTGAGGATCCCAGATAAGCTCACGGCCGTCGATTTCTCGCCCAAATAACGGTCCAGATCCTCTACCACGAGCAGAGACTTGTTCGTCGTTTGCAGCAAGAGGTATTTCAGATCCGAGTCGCTTGTGATTCTGTGCAGATTGATTTCGTAGATATCGTAGCCCAAGAATTTGGCCATGGCGGCTACGAATGTGGACTTCCCCGTGCCCGCTGACCCGTAGAGCAGGTAGCTTCGTTTCCATACTTTACCCAACCGATGATAATGCTGCTTGGATTTGAGGAAATTATCTAAATCGGATTTGATCCTGGTTTTCAGATCAGAATCCATCACGATCGTCTCCATAGTGGCGGGATGCGTGAACGAAGTCCATCTCCACCGTCCGTCTCTCTGCACTTCGGTATCGACGTTAACGAACAACCTCACCTCTTTCCTCTTCTGCTCGATTTCATCGAACACTTGATGAATATGCTGGAAGTAAGGGACCAAAATCCTGCGCTTATCGTTCCTTCGCATCATCAAATCGAGCGACTTGGAGCCACCTTTTTCGGAGTTCTCCACTTTCCAGTAGACTCTGGCGCCGAGGAAATTATCGGTGATAGTTTGATTATCATCGAGAATCACGCTAATTTCGGTGGATTTGGAACTGGAAAAAAGGTTGGCAAAATCGGAGTCTTCAACAACAGGAAGAGAATTCAGGTACGTGTATACCTTCCTGTACAGCTGATTTTCCTGCATGTTCTCGTTGAATTTCGGCACCCTGTAGAACTGGTAAACATAGCACCTGTCCTCCAAAATCCTCCATAGTTTCCTCAGGGAATAGATTAAGCCTGTTCTGCACAAGAATCTGAGACCCACGCCCAGTAAAATGATCGAAATCAACGAAATCCCAAGATTTGCGACTAACATGGTTGAAATTTTGATCGAACAAAAATGGAAAAAAAAAACGAAAAGAAAAGCCCAGAATTTGGGTTGATATATCTAGGGATAGGGGAGAATCTTCCGAATCCAAATCTAGAGCCGGATTGTTTATGATGAACACGAATTGATAATTATAGATAAATATATATAGTGGAAAGATTTAAAGGAACTTGTTAGGTCTGAAAATTCTGGAAAATCAACATAGCCGGCAGTTGCAGTGGTATAACTGGATTGGTCAATATATGTGAAAATGCGACTGCAGCTGTTTTTATATGACTGACTCCCCCGGGGAAGGGGGTGTCCATACCATATCTTTTTTTCCAATTCAACTTTGGGTTTGGTAAATCAAGATTTCGTCTCAATTTTGGCATACGAGATCATAAATGGTTAAACATAATATAACTCTAATTAACATATAAACATGATACAGAATATGATATTTTTTTTAGAAAATCTTAGTCTATTAATGGACCAACTCCCTATATATGTCAGAGGTCCCTTGGTCCATTTAAGTTTTAAATCGAGAGACATGCGTGAGTAGACATAGGTCCGGGGAAGAGGAATTATATAACGTACTAACTCCTAAAGCACGTAACCCTCGATATTTCAGTAAAAAATATGTTTTACATGAAAATCGAATCCATGAAATCGAAAAAAATAATTTATATCATTTCAAATCTTATCAACTCGTTCTATCTTAAATATGATATTTATTAGTAGTTAAATTTGCGAACCTTGGAGTGATGACAATTTATTGTCCCCACTATAATAAAATTTTGGCTCCATCAATGGGTACCGAAAAAACAAGCCTTTTCTAGTAAAAAAGTCACAATGTTGTTTTAGTGGAAACAAATGAGTCATGACATCCGACGGTACTTTTACACATAAAGTTAATTGATGTGTGTTTCAGTTTTTGACAAATGTTATTGAGATTATATGATATTTCATCGTGATTCTTGCCTACGAGTATCTATCACTCCGTATAATATTATTAATATTTTTTAAACGGGAAGCAACGATTACTATCTCGATACATAGACCATACTAGATGAGATTATATATTTGTCCAAGAAGGTGTTGTCGCAAACATTATTTTGTATTATGGTTTCTTTGGCCGATAGTTGTCACCAGACCAGGGGTCAAGAACCGAGTTGCTTGAACATATAGGAATGCGTGGCGCCGAGTGATCTGAAACTATAGGTCGTGAGCCCTGTCCTCGAGAGATGAGCATGTTTGTACAAAGGTGAACGTACTTCTCATATCGACCTGCAACCATAGACACTGGTTAGAGGGTATCGAAAGTATTTTTGGTCAAACCCCTCCGTTGTTTATGTCAGATCGGGAGACCGGGAAGAGAGTAAGAATATAGAGCAGGCTAATAGCTTGTGAGTTGGTCCCCAAAAAGTGAAACATATCTGAACATTTATAGAGGTGCTAGACGATAGTTGCGGGTGTACCACCTGACGTGTGATATGCTGGAGCGAGTCTTACGGGCTGGTGCTGTAACCCGAGCTGACCACTTTTTCATGCAAGATTTCCGCTTTGGTCTTTGGAGATTTATTCGGTGTGTATGTGAGTGTGCTGTCAGAGGCATATGGTTTTAGAGCATATATCTAAAATCCGTTTATAATAATTAATTATTCACTTTGCTTGACGTTTTGATACTGAGGCTCGGGACCGTTGCTTAAAAAAAATTTCTTAATCCTTACCTTTTTATTAGAGAAATCTTACTTTTTAATAGTGCTGCGTGAAATGACGCGATCTTCATTCTCACATGATCAAGAAATTGATGGCAAATCATTTAACCATCAAATAAAGAAAAAAAAAAAGATTCTGACGAACATATCAAAAATTATCACGTAATAGTAAACCATCAACCGATAACGATAACGCTTAAATTAAAAGAAAAAAAAATTGGAACAAAAAATAATTTGCAATATCGATGTCCCCAAAAGTTCATCTGAAAAATGATCCTCAAAGGTAAATCAATATATTATCTATTTTTATTGCATAAAAAGCTCTTAGAGTCAATATAGACTATAGGTCATTGACCTTCATGGTTTTTCAAGTGGCCATTAATTTAATTGTATGTTGGTTGAATTCCTTGTGGTCACGACAAGTTGTTCTCTCTCCACATAGAATATATTTTTTAAATGCAGCTGCTCTACAATTTTTTTTGCATTTTTTTTATTGTCTTTAATTTATTTGGCGTAACTTACATATAATTGTAAGTCTCCAATTAGATATTTGCAGTGGATTATAATAAGCTTGTTTCTTAATCGTAAGTTTGGCCGAAAATTTGTTTAATGTGGCCCAATAATGGGTGTACGGCGAATCATTCAACTTGATCTTCAAATTATATCATCAAATTTAAGATTTTTATATGATCGTCCGAAGGTTCCACACGCTCGACTATTTTGTAATTTTCTTTTTTATATGTTAAAGTTTTAGTGGTCTAAAATTATTCGAATCAATTTTTTTGTCTTTCTCAAATATAAAGCTAAAATATGGTACACATATACGTATTTGGTTTGAAACTTATATATATGACTGTAAAATGCCTAAACAAGCAATTTAAGTTCGAATAGAGATTTCATTGGTTTATATATGATTTTGAAAATTTTAAGATTTTTTTAGAATTGAAGGATTTGAGTAGATAGTTATCTCAACTCCAATTCTCAGATATACTGTATCCATTCGGTTTGAAGTTAGAATAAAAAATTGAAATCCATTGTGGTGTTCAAATATATGTTTATTCTGTCTCGACCATTTTTGACCGGTCAAACCGTTTTTTATATGAACCGGACAGGACCAACGATCGATTTTCGATCGAACCGATCGGTCCGATCCGACTCCAGTGTTCAAAGCATCTTTTTTCATAGAGTGTTTTCTTATGTTAATCTAAGATTTGAAATGCCTAAGAAATAAATAAAACACCTTTTAGTAATAAAAATGTTACGCAGATGGACAAGCCCTTAATGCAAACAAAGGTTTGAGCTCGCATTATTGGACTGCCAAATTAAGTCAATGTCTGAAGTCCATAAAAGCAATTAAAACCTAAAAATCTTAGTCCATGTCAAAGGCCCATAGGACAACTATTCAAACACTTTTTGCGGAGAAAAAGTGTATAATTTAATACAAGTTTATATTCCACCCTCTTAACTTTAAAAATATCTAGCATATAGTCATTAAAGTTTTGAATTGACATTTATGGTGACCTAAATTGTTGAATGGAGAATTCAATGTAAATAAAAAGAAAACAACGCAGGAGGGCCGTAGCCTACTAAAATTGAACGCAGAGCCAAAGAAGCTCCCAGTCGTGTCAACAAAATGAATATTGTCGTAATTTATGTGCTTTACCTCATCATCATGTGTTGTATAGCATAGATAAAATTTTGTTTTCAAGTTTAATTTTTTTCACTTCATTACAAAAATGTTCATATCAACATCCCATTCTTTAAAAGATGTTTCTTTAAAGACTTGAAAAGTGGTTTTTGCTTTAGCATATTCATGACATAGAGGAGGGACCAAGGAAATGCCAAATATGTGACGTTGACATGGATCAAAAAGTCAAGAAAGATTAATAATGGACATGGCTTTATGTTTTGGTTGCCCATCACATCCCACTATCAACGACTCTCAACGGTACATCCGTATGTGATGGGATAGAGAACCAAGGATCCGAGTTTAGAGGTGGAATTTTTAAACCAGAATTTTACAATGGTACAGAAAAAGATCTTCTGGATGAGCTTCATAAGAGAATAAAAGACGATGACTTATTGTTTTCAAGCTCGAATTCGATTGATGGTTGCCGAGCGCAATGAGCGATTCGACTCATTTAGCCCGAGTGATACCCACTCATGTAAAACATCGCACACCGTGATCAAGTATAAAGAATGGAAATACATGGGTGAAGTAAGAAAAACCAAACAATGTAGAAGAAAGAACAGGATTGAAATAAGTGACAGCCACTCAAAGAAAAAATATATTCTTAAGATTTTCACATCCAAATAAGATCCTAGTTAACTTGACGAAATAGCCATAATCCCATTTTCTGTATGTAGATTCTAATTCAAGCTTTCAAGAAACAAATTTAAATATGATTAGTAGAGTCATTCATAGCGTATAAAGGTGAACAGAACTGGTGGAATAAAAAACATGGATGAAGCTACGGAATCACACGACACTGAAAGAGGAGATAATATAACTTGCCGCACAGTGAACAATTATTGTTGGTAAATAAATGGTCTATTAGTACAGTAAAGTTGAATGTTGGTGTCAATATAGCAGTTGGAAAGCAGCTGAATATAACAAATAAATATGTAGGTGCCTTCACAAGAAAGTAAGGTCAATTGCTTCACAGCACAAGCCATGAGTATACCAGTTCATCACTTGAAAAAAAAAAACAAAGCTTTACATATCTAGATAAGATACAGATCTTAGGGGCCACGGTCTTGCAATTACCTCATGATTTTAACATTACGTGCCTCGGCTAGTGGTACGCAGAAGCAGTCCAAGGATAAGAATTCTAACTGTCATGCTATAAATCCTCCCTGCAGTCCAGTTAATCCTCTGAAGACCAGTCAATCCTGGCAGTGAAAACAAGAAGAGAAGGAAAATGGGGAAGACAACAGGAAAAGGAATTCAGTAGAGCCAACACAAGATTATGGAATATCTCAGACATAGAATAACATTATTCACATGTAAATATATTTGAAAACGTGATCCAAAATTTAATTTTGAAGGCAGGATTGCACAAGTAATGAAGTCTTTAGCATCTGTCTGTAGGTTCAAAATTTATGAAACCACAAGCTCAGGAAGCTCAATAATGGCGGTTTAGGACCTGATAATCGTCTGATTCCCTCTGTGGTGACCATCCAGATGATTGTGAGTTGAATCGGCTATATTCACTTGCAGCAATTTTAGTTTTAGTGGTTGTAGCAATGACCTTCTCCAAGTCTACAGTTGATAATTGCCTTGGCTCCTGAACAAGAACAACTCCAAAATGAGAGAATGTTTGGCATGAAGCTCAAAAAACCATGGTTCAAATGTTATGTAGCATTTGACTTAAGTTGAACGTGCCACACCGTAGGCTAGCTACGGGAAAAGAAGAAGGTTATGAAATTTTTCATTAAAAGGGAAACCTTGGAACTTGGAAGAAACTCTAAACTTACATCTCCCACGGGAACTTAGGAAAAAGAGATCAGAGTAATGCAGAAGGGAAATGCGTCAGCAAGAAAAATGTATAAGAAAGCAATAAATTAAACTACTGACAGAAGATGGTCTTCCACTCCTCTCGTCATTAAGTAGTTCCCGGATAGGAAAATAGGCTGCTTTTTTGCAGAGCTCAAGCAGATCTGAACCTGTGTATCCATCACAGAGACTGGCTATGCGGTCATAATCAATGCCATCTTCTATTGTCTCATTCTTCAATATAACCTTCAATATTGCAGCCCTTTCCCGACGATCAGGAATCCCAATTTCAAATGCTTGAGGAAGTCGTCTAAGAATTGCTTCATCAAGTTCCGATGGACGATTGGTAGCAGCTAGCACCATCACCTGGGCGTTCCCTGAATCAACACAAACAAGTCATTTTAACTGAAAGAACCATTCGACTTCTTAAACAACAAATATTAACACGTTGGTATCACCTTATCTAGCTTTTGACAATATTCTGACTAGAAAAACTCAAAGAATAAAGTGGGAGACACCAAATTTTCATGAGATTATGGAAGAACTTACGATCAGTGGTGAAACCATCCCACAAAGCCATAAACTCAGTCTTCATGTTTGTTAGGGCTTCATGATCAGTAGTCTTGCGCTGACCCAAGAAACTATCCACTTCATCAATAAAAATAATAGCCGGCTGGAGTTTGTATGCCAAGGTGAATACAGCAGCCACTGCAATTAAAAACCGAGAGTTCAAATCTAATAATCCCGAACATATTTTGCAATTCAGGGTTCAAATTTCTGCAAGACTTGAAATAAGAAAATAAAAAAGCTTTTTCAGTTGGAATAAATAAAGAAACTCCCTTATTTTTATACAGTAAAATATCTTTGTACTAGAGAGCAAAAACATCCTCTGTCCCACGAACCCCCACACCACAAATTCTTTTTTTCATCCGTTCAAATAAAAGGATACAAAATTTAAAATTATTCAAAACAGTCCTGATTACTACAGAACACTATCCATCACTCATTATTATGACAGGTATATTGCTGAACTGGAATATGATAACCCATCTTTCACAATTGCTTCAAAGTTGCAAAGAGCAGCCAAGTATCAAATAGTATTATGTTAGATACATAAGCTACCTCATAAGCATGACTTAAAGGTATTTCAACTAATCAGAAAAATCACACAATAAAACATACTGAAGGAGGGAATATTAGCCGATGAAAAGAAGTAAGAACCTTAATAGATGTTATTTCCTATATACACACCTAGTTTCTGTGCATCACCAAACCATTTGCTCATTAGATTTGATATTCTCACGTTGATAAAAACAGCTCCAGACTCTTTCGCAATAGCTTTGGCAAGCATTGTCTTCCCAGTTCCTGGCGGCCCATACAGCAATACACCTTTTTGTGGGCAAAGAAGCTTTCCATGAGAAAACAGCTCAGGTCTTCGTAGAGGAAGAATAACTAGTTCATATAATGACTGCTTAATGGCATCCAATCCCCCAATTGAGTCAAATTTTACATCAATATGGTCGGGGTTGACCACATCACAGGCCACAACATCCTGCATTTTATTGAAACAAAAAAGCAATAATCAATAAGCAAAGCATGTATATTTAGACATGCCGCATGTAACTAGTCTCAATAGATAAAAACCAAGGTAGCCTGAATCATCTAACATAAATCTAGATAGGTTCAGGTGAGTACTAATCAGAAAGTCTAAAACAAAATTTCGAGTTAAATGATAACTAAAAAATCAGTTCGTAATGGATATTTCAAATATGAGAACAAATAATGGAAACTTTCCAAGAATGCAATAACGCATCATTAACCGTATGAAGGTAAATTCAAGCCCAGACCAGATAGGGGATTTCTCATAACATTTATCAAATAACAATAAAGCAGTTCAAATCCCCATGGAAATCCATAGATAAATCATCCCTTTCTCAACTTATCCATGTCAAAATCATAAAATCAACCCTCATTAAAGGATTCTCAATCACAATACTTAAACAAGGCAAAAGATTCATTCAAATTACGTCCATACAAAGTGATTTTGAAACTTATAATATGGCAAGGGTGATATTTTGCCATATGAAAGTTCTATATTCTATGCTGAATAACGAATTTCAGTAATTCTGCTTTAAATGATATAAAATGTCGTCAAAAAATCACATTTATATGGAGATTAAGAAACACAATTTGGGAAGATTGGATCTTGGCAAGTAAAAGGTCTACAAAAATGACCTTCGGAATCCCAAGTCAGGCAAGCATATCCCACAAAAGATTTCTATAATTGAAGAATGATGGGATCGTAAAAGTTTTCTATTTTTGACCTTCAGAATCCAACTTCAAACAAACATATGCCACCTAAAGCAGTATAAAACTTGCAGTTTGGCTAAAAATAAACTGAGAAAAAATAAGAAAATAAATGTTGCCAGAGATATCAGAAAGTTCAATTAAAAAACATCCACTAGCACGAAAATTGTAATCTTACAAGGTCATGCCTGTAGAGAACACCGAAACCCAAACCAAAGATACTGCAACCCCAAAAGCCATATCTTTACTATTTATTTATACAACCTATTAGCTATCCTCACTATCTCTCTACCTCATGAAAACATCTGCTCAAGATACAAGCAAGATAACAACTACACCTTCCAAAACTCAAGCTCCAACCGAGATAATAACTACACTTCAACATACATAGTCAAGTATCCATAGCAATTACGTTTAGGACAACCCTTAATCATTACGCCCATTTATAATCTTCTTGTCATTGTAATATAATCTTCCTACATCTAATACATAATAATTAAAAAAAACAGCACAAAATCTCAAACAGAGAGCACACCAGAAGAAAACAAGCAAAAAACCTCCCCCACCAAATATCGGATCAAATATTTGTTTTAGTCTTTAAAAAAGCAAGCCATTGTGACCTCATATTGATTTGTTTGCACAAGAGGTCGGCCCAAACGCTTGGCGAGTTCCTTCTTCTGCTCCAGAGCTTTCTTGGAGGCTTCGTGATTGGGGTCAAGACGTTTGAGTCCCACCATCAATACCAAACAGCTAAGCGCGGCGCTCGCGGCGTATAGAATCAACTGTTGCAGCAATTTTGTCTCCGAACCACTTCCCATTTCTCCTCTATCGAATCCCGAATTCTTGGATGATTTTCTCGCTTGTAATGTAATTGGGGAACAAAATATGTGGCAGATTAGAGAAGAAGGGCTGGCGCCTACAACGGAAATCAAACAGCAGTTGCAGAATATTCAATCAAAATTTAAAAAAAAATTAATCAAGACCATGTTTTTTTTTTTTACTCATCGTCTCATCCTCACTTCATTTCTTTTTTGTATTATCTCATATAAAACAATTTGTTCATTAGTTCCATTTGTTTTCTTAATATATTTTTTAGTAAAGGTGCCATATTTTTCGAATAAATTAAATAGATAGCAAGTTATATTTGCAAATTTTGCTTTTCTAGTTGTTTTTATACTCCGTGTGAGAAAATAAACAATTATATATTGCGGGAAGGAATGTTTTATTTTGACTAAGTATTGTGTAGGGGTGTCAATTCGGGTGGGTCGGGTGGGTTCGGGTCGGGTTGGGGTGAAAAGTAAAAAAAATATTCCCAACCCGAACCCGAATCAACCCGAAATGGCTCAACCCGAACCTGATTTTTTTCGGATGGGTTCGGGTTGGGTTATCGGGTTGAAGTGTATTTAGTGTTAATTTGGGTTGATCGGGTGGGTTCGGGTCGGGTTGAATAAATTTTTTTTAAAAAACTCCCAACCCGAACCCAACCCAAACCCGAACCAACCCGAAATGGCTCAACCCGAACCTGATTTTTTTCGGATGGGTTCGGGTTGGGTTATCGGGTTGAAGTGTATTTAGTGTTAATTTGGGTTGATCGGGTGGGTTCGGGTCGGGTTGAATAAATTTTTTTTAAAAAACTCCCAACCCGAACCCAACCCGAACCCGAACCAACCCGAAATAGCTCAACCCGAACCTGATTTTTTTCGGGTAGGTTCGGGTTGGGTTATCGGGTTAGGTCCAAATTTGACACCCTAGTATTGTGTAATTTGGATTTCGAGTATGAGGTTATGTGTCATATTTTGGGAAAATGTAACCTTGCGAGATTAAATAATTTAAAGTAAAATGTATATTATTAAATGTGTTGAATTTTTTTCCTTCAAAAAACAATATTTCTAAGAGATATAAAAATCACTTCTTTACTTTTTAAGAAATACATAAAATAAACATAATAAATGACAAGATTTATCAAGTCAGATGATATTGAAGCAGCCACGCTTTCTTCGAACATATTATTGGAATTTGAAACCTAACAAGTCACCATGTTTTTTTCGTTTTTCTTCTCTCTTTTTTTTTTTGGTCTTCTGAAAGAACCAAACAAGCTGAATGTAAGCATTGGAGTCGTATTCGTATAAAGGGTACAGAGATCACGTGGCATTAAGAAGTTTCCAATCGGCTTTCAGGGATGCTGAGTCAGCCACACTCGCCATTTTTTTTTCTAGAAAAGAAGAACAATCTTATTAGAAGAACCCCTTTGCTTCAGATCCAAGTTTCATCTAATCACAGATTTTGTCCATCCAAAAGAAGGAGAAATTCTGAGTGTAATTTTCAATAATGGAGTGAAAGATTCAACAAAACTCGTGCTATTCATTTGTTTATGAAACGAGAAAGTGTGTAATTGTTTTCAGAGTGAAAAGGGCAAAAGGCAGTCAAAATAAGGAATTGAAAAAGGTTATAGAAAGCCCATTTCCTGCCCACCAAACGTGAGAGTGTTGACGAATTTAAAATGGGATTCTATAGGGCGGTTGTAGTACAAAATCAATGCCTTTTCGGATCGTACTACCAGCTGGTAGTACATGGAACAGTCAAGATTTTCAGTATTTAATGGTTATAATTTTCCCTATCTTGTAGTCCAACAGTTTGGGGAAAA
The DNA here is from genome assembly GCA_001598015.1 of Dorcoceras hygrometricum. Lineage (NCBI taxonomy): Eukaryota > Viridiplantae > Streptophyta > Magnoliopsida > Lamiales > Gesneriaceae > Dorcoceras > Dorcoceras hygrometricum. The sequence continues at coordinate 362,471 of KV018450.1, forward strand.
TAATTAAGTGGGTTTTCTCCGTATCTTTCTTGGGTTTTGGAGAAATCTGTTTTCCATTGCTAAATCTGATTCCGAGGAACAAAAAACAACTGCTGAGGTAATGTTGATTCTTCCCTCGAGCACGAGATTATATTTATTATTTACGTACGTAAATGTGTCTGTCTATCCCCGTAAAAAAGTGATCTTTCTGGACATTCATATTTCAATTCCAAGTTAATTTCGACATTTGCTGACTATTTTGTGGAAGAAAGCAGAAAAAAACCCGATTCGAAAAAGGGTTGTTGGCCTACATTTCTTCCTTAGTTTCATTATTTTTTGAGTCTTCACAAGACCGACAACTGATGGCATAATAATTTTTTAACAAAAAGCAGGAAAAGTGAAAATTGCTTCAAAATGGGGAGCAGTGACCATAGAGACATGGAGGAAATGGAGAATAAAGATCTGGAAGAAACGAGAGGCCAGGCGGAGGAAATGAGTAGAATTCCTCCATGGAATAAACAGATAACAATTCGAGGAATTGTGGCTAGTGTAGTGATTGGGATTATTTACAGTATCATAGTAATGAAGCTCAATCTTACCACTGGACTTGTACCAAATCTCAACGTATCAGCTGCACTTCTTGCCTTTGTGTTTGTAAGAGCATGGACAAAGATCCTTCAGAAGGCCAATTTTGTGACGACCCCGTTTACCAGACAGGAAAATACAATCATTCAGACTTGTGCTGTTGCTTGCTATAGTATCGCATTAGGAGGTTGGGAACTCGAAATCTTGAAATTAAATTTGACAATTTTCAAAACTTTATGATGTTGAGCTTCGTTTTCGTTTGGCTATGGTTTAATCAGGTGGCTTCGGGTCTTATCTTCTTGGATTGGACAAAAAAACACTTGTGCGGGCTGGAGTTGATACAGAAGGTAGCCCAACAGGGAGTCTTAAAGAGCCTAGGATTGATTGGATGATTGGATTTCTTTTTGTTGTTAGCTTTGTGGGGTTGTTTGCCTTGGTTCCTCTACGAAAGGTATGCTCATGATTGCCTCGTGTGAAACTGTCACTGCCTAGGATGGTCTTTGTTGTTTTCTTTATCGTCTTTTAAAGTCTCATACATACTTTTCTTTGATTCATTGCATTTGTAATTGGCAGGTTATGATTATAGATTATAAATTACCTTACCCTAGTGGAACTGCAACTGCTGTTCTTATAAATGGATTTCACACTACTAAAGGAGACGAGATGGCAAAGTAAGCAACTTTTAAATCTTTCCTTTGTGATACACACCCTTTAAGAATGGAGTCGAGATTTTGAATTTAAGAGTGGCATGTAAGTTTCCTGGGATTTGTTGTTTATCTCATGGGATTGAAGAGAGTGACTCTACTCATTCGAATATCAGGAAACAGGTTGGGGGGTTCATGAAGTTCTTCTCTCTTAGTTTCGTATGGAGTTTCTTTCAGTGGTTCTATTCTGGCGGGGTGAATTGCGGTTTTGTCAATTTTCCCACGTTTGGATTGAAATCATGGAAACAATCGTAAGTACGAAACACTCACTTTTCAAGCTTTTCTAGATGTACAAAAGTTCTAAAATAGAGGTGATTTGAAATTCTTTTGGGCAGGTTTTACTTTGATTTTAGCATGACATATGTAGGAGCTGGAATGATTTGCTCCCACCTTGTGAACTTTTCTTTGCTTCTTGGAGCTGTGCTTTCTTGGGGTGTAATGTGGCCATTGATCGGTAAAAAGAAGGGAGAATGGTTCCCTCAAGACATCAAGGAAAGTAGCATGAAGAGTCTAAATGGTTATAAGGTTATTCACAACAAATCTTTATTTGATGGATGATTTATTATTTAAATGATTCAGAAGATGAGATGAATAATTTTTTCCTTTGCGCAGGTCTTCATTTCTATCGCTCTTATTTTAGGTGATGGTCTCTACAATTTCCTCAAGACGCTCTTGCTTACCGTCAGAAGCATGCATGCTGCATTCAAGAAGAAGAACGTTGTAATATCAGGCAAGCTGCTAAGACCACAGTTTATTCTAAAGTCTCAGAAGGGGATTTGAATGTTAAATTTTTATTGCACTGAAGTAAAATATGTTTCTTCATCAGTATCGGACAAAAAGGACGACACATTGGACAATCTGCAAAGAAACGAAGTATTCATAAGAGAAAGCATTCCCATATGGGTAGCATGTGTCGGTTACATGTTCTTCTCTATAATTTCTGTGATTGTGGTCCCACTCATGTTTCCACAGCTCAAATGGTACTATGTTGTTGTGGCCTATCTTCTTGCGCCGTCTCTGAGCTTCTGCAATGCCTATGGGGCCGGCTTAACCGACATGAATATGGCATATAATTATGGGAAAGTGGCTCTCTTCGTTCTTGCAGCCTTAAACGGGCAGGACAATGGGGTAGTTGCAGGACTCATCGGATGTGGCATAATCAAATCCATTGTTTCCATATCCTCGGACTTGATGCATGATTTGAAGACAGGACATCTCACGTTAACATCACCCCGATCCATGATTCTCAGCCAAGGTATTGGGACCGCCATTGGATGTGTGGTGGCTCCTCTCTCATTCTTCCTCTTTTACACTGCCTTTGACGTGGGGAATCCCGATGGTGAATATAAAGCTCCTTATGCACTTGTATATCGCAACATGGCAATTCTCGGAGTGGAGGGCTTCTCTGCTCTGCCTCATCACTGCTTGCAACTCTGCTATGGGTTTTTTGCGTTTGCTGTGTTGATTAATCTGTTGAGAGACTTTATACCCCATAAGTTCGGAAAATGGGTTCCTCTACCTATGGCTATGGCGGTTCCGTTTCTCGTGGGCGCTTATTTTGCCATTGACATGTGTGTGGGGAGTCTGGTTGTTTTTGTTTGGAGTAAGCTCGACAGTAGAAAGGCTGATTTAATGGTGCCAGCAGTGGCTTCAGGTTTGATTTGTGGCGATGGATTGTGGATTCTTCCGTCGTCGATACTCGCTTTAGCTAAGGTTAATCCTCCGATATGTATGAGCTTCTTTCCTGGAAAGAGCTCGTGAGAAATCAGCAACATTAGAAGTGCATGGTGTAATAACTGAGATGGGATTACCGAACAATTTTGCAAATTTAGAGATGAAGATTATAGCAAATTGTCTTTGTCAGACATGATAATAATATAAGTTTAAAAAACTACTGCTACCTGGACTTGTAGTTTAGTGGGCGGAAGATAAATTAAACCGCTAGCTTATACATGTAAATACTTTATCTGGTAATCATCCACAAATATATAATAGAGGTGTATTCAATCATTGACATTTAATTACTTTTATAGATTTCAATGGATTTTAGAAATCCAGAGGTATTCAATTCAGGGATTTATGAACTCCATGAAATTTTGGTAATATCCAATTTAGATTTTCATGAAATTTTCAAAAGTCCAGTGATATTCAATCTCAATTTTTTAAAACTCCGTAGAAATCCATAGGTATCCAAAATTACTATAGACTTTATGTCATTCTTATAAAATCCTCTATGTATAAACTATAAAGTCATAGGTACAACAACAAAAAATAAGAAATTGTCTTCTTTTCATATTTGAGATTTGATAAGACTTTTATCTTATATTCAAATTCATCCATTGTTTTTTAATATTCAATTACTTCCAAATTCCAATGATCACAAAATTTCAAAATTTTCCGTTATTTATATAACTAACAAATTTCGAAATCCTAAATAATAATTTTTTAATAAGTTATAATATTAAGTAATAATATTATATAATGGTAAATAAATAAGGAGATACAATAATAATATATAGTAGAAATATTATATATATATTGTTACATATATTATTAGTAATAATTTTCGTTCTATATGTTATTTATTCTTTTGTAAATTTAAAAAAATGTATATGTTATTACTTATATTTGACTATAATATAGCTTAGGTAAATATTTTTTGGGAGATGATGGATATCCAAATCGACGTCAGTTCTTGATTCCTTTTCGAGACATGCGTTATCAACTCCAAGAGTTCACTGGCCAATGTCGTCATCCCGAAGATGCAAAAGAGTTGTTCAATCTTCATCATGCTTCTTTGTGGAACGTTTTTGAGAGGGTGTTTGGTATATTCAAATCACGCTTCAAAATTTTCATATACAACTCAGGCGAAGCTTGTATTGGCTTATGCCGGATTACACAATTTTCTTCGTAAAGAGTGTCGCACTAATGAATTTCCTATTGAAATAGATAGCGAAGTCCCACCACCGTCCTTATAGCAAGTTTACGGAGATAGCAACATTGATCAAGTATTTTTGATACCCAAGAACAACAGCGTGCAAATGCTAATGCATGAAGAGATACAATATCAATCGAATGTGAAGCTTGTATTGGCTTATGCCGGATTACACAATTTTCTTCGTAAAGAGTGTCGCACTAATGAATTTCCTATTGAAATAGATAGCGAAGTCCCACCACCGTCCTTATAGCAAGTTTACGGAGATAGCAACATTGATCAAGTATTTTTGATACCCAAGAACAACAGCGTGCAAATGCTAATGCATGAAGAGATACAATATCAATCGAATGTGGAGCGATATTGATCATAGTAACAATAATAAATCTTGGATACTTCTAATGAATAAATACTAAATATTAATCTAAAGTTATTTGTTTTGATTATTTATTATTTATTAAAAAACATGAGTCCATTAAATTCTTTTATAACTACATGAGATTTCATAAAAATCTACAAATTTCTATCAATTCCACAAAATCTAACAATTAAAAAAGTCAATAAAAATAATTAAATCTGTATATTGAACCCCATAAGTTAAATAATATTTATTTTTTAATTTTTATTTCATTACAATTTAGGGGTGTTTGGACTTGTGTGGTCTGTCGCCTACATTCATTTCGCCCCTTCGAGCTAGATTTGAAAGCTATTCATGCCCAACCTACCTTAGCTACAACCCTATTGTCACAAAAGAAAGAAAGCAGCAAGACTCTTTGAAAACAGTGTTTTCATCTCGAATTTCAGAAATCAATTTAAGGAATGAGAAGCAAGAATAATTCATGACTAATCGGACCTTCACATGAGACAAACTTCACTATTTTAGGTACATGGTAGATGCGAGTAGTCTGGATAACTTAAGTGTGTCATTCTCAAGGAAAAAATCACACTCCAAGTTCCAAGCAAGGTAAACCAGATTGTGATCGACATGGAATATGCAACCAGTCTCGACCAACTAGTGCGTGTTGGTCCCAGAAAGAATCAAACCACACTTCGAATTTCCAGGCAAGGGAAAACATGTTAGGATAGTTAATATATTATAATCAAAAGCCTTGAAATGTAATAAGGATGCAGCAAACATGAGCACACCAAATTGATCTGCACCAGCAGATAACATCACTACGAGGCATGTTAAGTTCATCAAAACATCAAACGACAGGCATGAAAATCATGAAGGGAGAGAAAAAGGCAAGATGGGACGACACTGAAGATAGAATAGGAGGAAAAGGAACGTCAATAAGAGATTAACCGCCGGTATTTCGCCACATCAACCGTATTCACCACTTTATCCTTTAGTGTAGGTGTATCCCAGTCAGCAGCAACTATCTTCCAGACTGAAAATCCTAAGAAACATCACAACCATTGAAAAGTAAAAGCACCTAAAGGATTCCAAGATGATAGTTATGTCTGATCAAAAAGTAAATGAGAAGCCCATGTCCTAAAGATGGTATCTTGCTCTCTGTTGCACATCATAGAACCACACTTGATATTGGTTTTCTAAGATGCATCAGTCTCCCACAGTAGATTCATGTATATCTGTATAATAGGGTCATTTTCAGAATATATCCCTTTTTCTAACGAAAGTAACACCGAAATACTACATAGAAGATAAATGAAACATTAAGAGTGGCAGTAGGTAAACCAAAACCACATCTACATTCATTAAAATCATTCCCACATGTCAAGGCATTTCTTTAACTGTGAATCCCACTATTTGCATTATCCAAGAACAATAAAAAGAAACGGTCTTCCCAACTGAAGCATATCATCGTGCAAAAGTAAATAGTAGAAGTAAATTTGCCTCATTCCTTCCAGATATACATACATACGTACGTACGTATATTCTCTGATATAACATGCCAAAGGATTCAAGCAAATGTTAATACAGTCTATAAAATAGTATTTACACTAAACGCATGAGGAAATAGCTGAATACATGCGTCCATTTCATCAATATGCTGTACAGTGCAAATGGTCCCAGGAATCCACTAGAGATATCGTATCCAAAGCCATATAAGTGGTTTAAAGGTGAAATCATGAGGAGTCCAGCGATCCGCACCCCACATCTTGGGACAAAATCTCAGCAGCAGATTTCTGCCTTGCTTGGTGCAGCCACTGCTCATAACCTGACCTGAACAAATGGCCATTTTACATCAACACCACAGCTTGGTGCACGTGTTTTTATTTCTCTTAACAAGATTTCTGGCCATGCATCGTTTTCATTTTACAAACAAGATAATTCACCATGGGTCATATGTGACACAACAAAAGGTCCTCCGTTTTCCTTATCTTAGAGGCGCTGTTGAATTTTAAGTTAGCGAAAGAGGAATTAATCAAGTAGGCAACTTCAATATCTACAGATTCAATAGAGAGCCATAAAGCCATGAACTTTCTGCAGTAGAAGTATAGATCACGCGAAACATGAAGTTTCATTGATCCTTTGAGGCCATAACAGAGTCCAAGTGCAAGAATATAAGCTTAAGATTCCATCGTGTACGTTAGAGTAGCATGAAAAGAAGTGTTGCACACAATTTTAACTTCGCGATATCAAGGAAGTTAGCATTCATGGAACTCAAATCCAGCTCTAGTTCACAAGGTTGGCTCCTTAATTGGAAGTAGTAAAGAAGATATACACAATTAATTGCATAGATATGGTCATTATTTCGATATTAAGGCAAATGCCATATAACTCTACACCTTTTCTTCCGAAACATAATCAACTTAGTTGCACCAAATCGCCATGATCAAAACCGGAAAAGGAAAAAAAAAAATCAAGGGAGAAACATAAATTACAACAAAGGGACACTCAGTAGTATTATTACAGCTTCGCCATCTTTGAAAATTTGTTTTGATCGATCAATCAATGAAACCTGTTTTCCGAAACACCGCATTTCGAACGCGGCGCAGGTCCCTTCCCTTAAGCGTCCTCCCCACCCCTTCGAAAACCGAGAAAGTCACGTGCGAACGCGCCACGATCACGTGTGGTGGCACCATTTTCCAATCTTCCTCCTCCTCCTCCTCCTCCTCGACCTCATCTAACCTCTTCAGATCATCATCAGTATTAGTGATTTCATTGAAGTTGTCGCGAAACTTTTTGGGCCATACAGGGATATCAACCGGAGCCGACTGGTGGAATTTCACCCGGACATTCTCCGACCTCGTCGACGCGGGAATAATCTTCGATTGGCTGCTGACAAGGCGGCGACCGTCGTCGTCCAGGACTGCGGAAAGACCAGATTGAGCAGCACTAAAGCGATTGTGAGTGCGTCGCTGGTGGATGTATGGCGGAGAAGGGGAGGTTGAATCGGGGGACGGGTGGAAGGACCAAACGACGTCACTCTCGTAGAGCTCGAGCGGAGGAAAGGCTGAACGAGGATGTTGGATGAAATCGCCGGCGGATGCGCGGTTTCCGGTGGGGTGGGTGGCGCTGGGGATCAAATCCACCATCTCTTCCACCAGCAAAATTAAATGTAGAATTATTATAAATATTTACAGAGCATCACATATATATAGAGGAGAGGAGTTGAGAGAAATGGGGAGGTGGAGCTAATGCCTTAGTGGAAGATACCCATTACCAATCACAATCACCCTTTTATATTCCTATTTCTAAAACCAAACTCCACAAATCTCATAAATATATTTCACAGAGGAGTCCTGGGCTTAACTAAAAAGTTTAGACTAGCATAATATTACAATTATTCTATAGCTAATAATAAAATAAATTATTATTTTCTATCATATTACTTTTTATATATTCTTTTATCTGTTCACAGTATTATAAATATAGCTCATACTCATAAGATAATATTCTAGTCGTGAAAATAGTATGTGTTATCCGTTATTATAGGCTGAATTATAAAATCACATAAATAGGTGCTAAATATGTTCAATTAATTTGAGAAATCCTTATCAAGTAATCAAATATTAAAATAAATGTTAGTAACTCGACTCTTATACTAAAAATGTCAAAGAAACGAATTTGGAACTTGCTGTAGGCAAGCACACTCGAAGATTTTTTTTTCTGGATCAAACTTGTAATTTTAATCAGTTGAAGACTATAACGGTCATTTTAGGATTCTGGACATGAATTAAAAAAAAAAGAAACCTTCGATTTTGTCGAAAGAAGAAGAGATATTTCAGATTCAGGTTCTCTCCCATAAGCTCTCTGTTTTTAATTTTTCAGACATTTCTGCTGCAATAGTTTTTGATCGACATGCGGCATTATTTTGGTCAGTGGTTCTTTTACAGGGAAGGGAAATGGGGTCGGATTCGAAAGTTCGCTCATTTGAGGAGGTTTCGAGCCATAACAAGATCAAAGATTGCTGGCTGATTATTAATGGAAAGGTAAGATCTCTTCTTGCTCGGTTTTTTCTTGATCTGTATTTTGTTTGTTCTGTTAATATTTGAGCTTAAGAGATTGTGACTGAGAAAAATTTTATACTCTGAAATCTGAGAAGTACGTCGCATTTTAATTCTAACAAAAAACTTGGAATGCTTGTCTCTGTTATGTCGATGAGCTCAGTTTTGGACTGAAAGGTTTGCGTAGATTATGTATGTTTGGATTATGGTGATGCTGTTTCCCTAGATTTGTGAATTTTTTTCACTTTGTTTTGTGTGATTGGTATCATCTTTTATGAGTTAAGTACTTTTTTGTAGCTATGATTGCTGCTTTGACACAACAAACTTTTGACTCTCTCTTTCATTAGCATGGTTTGTTAGTTGATGTGAAGTTGCATGGTTTGATTCAAAATTTCGTTTCGAGTTCTCTGCTGTGTGCTTGACAAAACCTCTTGTTGCTGAGGCTTGCCATTAATTGACAAGAATGCCGAACGTAGATTTCAAATATTTGGTGAAACATGCTTATTTTGAAACTAACACCTGATCTCGAAGTTCCCTTGGGAGGCCCGTCTGTGAATTGCCTTGCTTGCATCATCAGTTGTTCCAATTGGCCAGCATTTAGTTATGTTGTTTGTATCCACTGGTCGAATTTAATTGTATTTAGTATTTACGTTGATTAGTTTAACAATCGCGTCTCTGGATACATAATCTGTGCGTGCACCTAAACTCTTGTCTGTTGAAATGGTCTAGGTTATGTTATTTCGAACTAGAAAGGAAATGGCTCGGAATATGTCCCCTACTGGTTTCTAGAATCAATACAATTCACCTGCATAGTAGTTTTTCTTTGCCATTTTGTTTGGTTTTCTTGGAGCGCTCTAGTAATATGTCTGTTTTATCTATCAGGTTTATGATGTAACCCCATTCATGGATGATCATCCTGGAGGTGATGAAGTTTTGCTATCAGCAACAGGTCACGTAGCCATAAAGGCATAAACCTACATAACTATTCCTTGTCCATCATATGAATCATACAAAACCCAATACTCATTCGAAAAATTTGTTGGAAATCTGCAGGAAAAGATGCAACCAATGACTTTGAAGATGTTGGACACAGTGATTCTGCTAGGGAGATGATGGACAAATATTACATTGGGGAGATAGATATGTCAACCGTCCCCCTGAAACGCCCTTATATCCCTCCAACACAAGCCCCATACAATCCTGACAAGACTCCGGAGTTTGTGATTAAGATCTTGCAGTTCCTTGTGCCTCTCTTGATACTGGGATTGGCCTTTGCTGTCCGTCATTACACAAAAGAGAAATGATCGCATATCCTACTTCTATTTTCAGACCTTTCGTAGGTGTTGTCGGAAGAAAATTACCCTCCATTTCAGGTTATTGAGCTTGAGCGCGCTTTTGAACCTTATAAAGTAATTGTTTGGTTCATTTTTAAGCTCTCACGCCACTGAGAAAGAAGTGTTATGTTGACTATTTTTATGCGTTTTTCCAATGGCATTTCGATTTTATTTTTATTTTTTGTTTAGCTTCTTTCAACTTTGTTACTTCATTTCAACATTGAAGTACCTGGGCAACAAACATGGAGCTCGTATCAATAGCTTAAAACCCACATGAACAGTAGTGACTTCACGAGAAATAAGATGTCCCGTTGCATAATCCCAATTCTAATCATCATAGGGTCCGTTTGGTACGTAGGATGAGATTATTAATGAATATTAACTTTGAATGATAAGTTATAAATATTTGAGAATATTTTGTACGACGTGTTTTGTTTGGTTCATTTTTATATGAGATGATTAAAATGTGATATTAATTTTTTGGACCAAAATAGCTCTGAACTATCTTTCTCCCGTTCCAAAAAGTTGCACTCTGCACCACCTGCTCGGCGAGTTCTCGCTTGTGGTTAGGGCAAGCATAGCTCCTGTGGCTGCCCCCTCAATCAAACTGTTTCTCCAATCGGACTCCACTAGCCTCTTTCAGTCCATAAGTAACACCAGAATATATCCTTGCTGCTAAACCCCATTGCAGAAATTCTATGTCAGTGTTCTTCACCAAAGCCTCAACCGACTTCCGGTTGCTTTCTCCTCGTAGATCCGGAAATCGTTGATTTCTTTTTGGAGCCCCAATTTCAGTGTTGCCTATGGTTGAATCTCCATTCACACTTTCTACAACAGCTAAATAAGCATCCTTGACACACCTGTATTGCTCCAATCCCAGCAGCTTTGACGAAGCTTTCAGCGATTCGATTGAGCAAAGGGTGGCCAAGATCGAAGAAGCCTCCCTTGTCGAAGCTTTCAGCGATTCGATTGAGGAATGCATCGGCAGTTGGCGACTGGTAGCTGCGGTTCTTCGCGACGGAGGTGGTCGTCGTCGCCATGGAAATCGCGGCCATTGTTATTTCAAAGGTTATCGCCATGGAAATTAAGCGTAGACAAAAATGGGAATAAGAGGAGAGATTTGAGCGAGGGTAAAATAGTAAATGTCTTCATTTTCTCGACAGCAGAACGAGTAGGACTACTTATACCTCTTATTTTGAAGGGATAACATATCACAAGATCTAAGCTGAAATTCGTATTTATCACGGGCCGAATGAAATTGCTATAATTGTGTTAAAAACGAAACAAACGTGGGACTATTTTCTAATCCTGGGATAATCCTACATACCAAACGCAACCTTATATGGAATCGAATTGTTCGGATATGGATTGGTTTCAATTATTAATAATTATAAACTTAAACCGGATTTTGGTGCCGGGAATGGGTTCGTGATAACTATATATCCAACGTGATACCTTATTCCGTAGTCAAGACCTGAGGGAACCAAGGTCATAGACAATTAATAAAAAGTACCATTTCCACTTCTATCACGACTTCTTGCGTTAGACAAATTCAATGTCGCCAAGTTTGAATGGACACATTTCACACAATCCAACCTTTTACATGCAACTTTACTCAACAAGAATAAAAAGTCTGCACCATTCCAATCGGCCAAAAGTACATGGCACATATCGGTTTAATACACAGGTCATATCTTCTAGCGGCCTTGTGGCACTACCTTACTAACTTCTCGCATACATTTTCTTTCAGATATAATAAACCATTTTTTGACTTGATAAGTTGGCAACTAAAATCCTTAAATTAGTTACTTTTTTTGTATCAGGTAAGATATGTATCATAAAGAAGTTTCAACTTTGTCATGGAGTGTCATTACCAAGTCATGAGCGGTATCGAGCAGCTTCCATACGTCGAGATGCCCAGCCATGGCGTTGCACTCCCTTAAAATCTCATCCATGCTGCTGTACTTTGCTATGATTTTTTTCCTCCTTTGCAAAATAGAGGCAGCAATAGCATAAAGCAATAAATCCTCGGTTGGAGGGGCTCGTTGCCTTATTTTGCTCCATGCTGATTTGCCGATTCCAGACCTGATCGCAGCTTGATCGGCCCATATGACCTCCCAAAGGCACAAAGTTTGCTCAAAGGTTAGTTCCCTTCTAAAGAGTACTAACACCATTCTGTACACAAAAAAGCAATCCTCGGCTTGGAGTTTTTCCAAGTGCCTGTAAAGATGTGAATCCTTGTATTTGATTATTTTAGAAACAATGTTCAGCTGTCTTCTGATTCCCACTTCATCAAGCCTGAAGTTGTGACGGGCCTTTTTCATGAAACCCACAAAACACCAGAAAGCCATGTGGTCTTCCCTAATCACAGATATTATGGGAGATAGCAGATCGCTCATTCCTTGACAATATCCTATTTCAGGGTCGTAAAGTGCGTATGCTTCAAGGATGGCAACTAAACGGGAAGCATGAAAGATCCTGCAAGGATCGAGGTGATCATAATCCTTCAATCCCACAATTTCAGCTGAACGACGAGCTTTGGCAACGGATACTGTAGCTTGAATTACGGAGTAAGCTATCCATTCTTCATTTGCTCGAATGGCATCAAGGAGGATTATCCGCCGCCACATGACAAAATCTTCTGAAATGCGAGGTTTCGACTGAACTTCCTCATTATAGGGAGACAGATCCTCCTTTGAGTGAATGCCATTAGTATTGTCCTCTTCGTGTTCCGAGAAGTTGAAAGCTTGACTTAGCTCAAGAACCTCAGATGAGTTGGAATCCATAGATTCAGAGTCCGAGGCCATATTTGAATCTGTGGTTTGTTTAGATTTAGTATACCCATTGACCTTTGTTCCATCAGTCCATTTGGAGTCCTCATTAAATGGGAGGAACCTTTCCTCGCTAGAAAGGGACTCTCTAGCACTCACAACATCTTCTGAGCTGAGAGAATACATACAATCAGTTGAACTTCCATCATCTCCATTGCTAGTCTCCCGAGTTCTATTTAAATTAGAATCATCATTATGCTTATGAAGTTGGCGACATATTCTTCGTAAGTTTTCATATTCTTCTCTGCACATATATCCAGATTGCCAAAAAAGTCAATGAAATATATTTGAAACAAAAAAACGATTGCATGTTAAGTGTTGAAGTTTTTCACAGCACCTTTTCTGAGTTTTAATAACATCTCTTTCTTCTTTGGAGCTGGTTAGATCATAACTGCCGAAAAGGGAAGAAAATTTGCGATCAATTTTTCCATCTTGATTTTCTCAAACACAGGGCAAAGGTGAGGAATATCATGAAAACAATTAGATGTGAGTACATGATGACGAAGCGTCCATTTTATGCTTTTCAAGTATATTGTTTACAATAAGAGAATCAGGATGGATAAAATGCTATCAAAGATAGATGTCTAAGTTTGACCATACAATGGTGTTTCGTCAACTATCATGAATTTAAAAAGAGCTTCTTAGGGTTTCCAGGACAGGAGAATTTGCATACTTAAGGTAAAATGAAAAGGGGGGAGAAAAGAGCTAATAAAAAGGTTACAAAGAAGGGGGAGAAATATTTGCATCCGAATTCGAGTACAAAAATACCTGGTATTCAACTAAATTCAATTCCTTTACAACAAAGGGGAAAATAATTTGCAAAAGATATCAGAAGTGAAAGGATGTTAAGTGTTCTTTCAGGTCTGAATCAAACATTCCACCATTAAAGAGCAAAAACAGTTCAGACACAAAGTTGGCCACAAAAATGATATCAAGACATGTATTCCAGAAGTTAACTCTAACTTACACTCCAAGAAGAAATGGCCAAACCTCTGCACGAATATTCAAATCAATACCCTACAAAATAACTGCAATGTCAGATGGTTTTCCAAGTATAACATTTCAAACAATCATGGGCTATTGGACGTCTCCAGAAATAAAGAAACTTGAAGTCACATGATTTGTAACCCACCCCACTTCGAACTTTCTTCAAAAGCTTAATGCCACTGTCACGAAGTTTTCCCTCTGGCGTGAAGAAAGCCTGCCATTGCTGAAACGAGAGTATGCACTTCCTCTTTCTTCGAGACCAAGGGGATCTAAGATGGTTCCTGCAAGGAACAGTAGTATGGATAGTCAGTTGAACAACTATTGATAACTGAGTCATTTTAACATAATAAAAATAACAGTTCCAGTCATTATAAAAAAATCGGAGAGAGAAGCTGATTTCAGTTAGTGAAACCAAGGTAAACACACTGGTGCATACTTCCACAACTATACTAAAAATGTGGATCGAAGGAGTTCTATTCGCAGACTGCAGCTTAAAAGTGTTACAAATGCTAAAGTAAACACAATCTTCCGATGCTTTATCCACCCGACAATAAGTATGCAAAAGAATTGAAGAAGATCCACATCAGCGTGTGCCAAAAGAATTCTGGTTTCTACAACAAAGTATAAGACATTGCACTCTTTCTATCATAAGTCCAATTTGACAAGCAAAACACTAGAACACATCAAATTCTTTTCACCTAGAGTTAGATGGCAAGCAAGTCGAAGCGGGGCATGCCAAAACAAAGGCAACCTTCATGTCCATATGGCAACCAATTCAATCACTTCCAAAAATATTAAGCAACACGAAACTTCGAAATAGATGTCAAGACAATACTTTTATGGTCAGCGATCTTTGATTTCTTACAACACCTTCACCTTTCTACGAGTAACTCGAGCATTTAAGCACAAATATATGACCTGACTCGGAATTTGAAATCTTCCACCTTAATAAAAAAGGTAGAGAAGTGGAAAATTGAAAGGTTTAATAAAAGGTTAATAAAATAAATTTCAACAATTAAAAATATCATTCCCTCTAACTTCCATTAATTTCCAATCAGATCAAATCATAAATACTACTAGCACTGGTTTAAGAAAAAAATACAGATATTTAACTACGTCAAATTTGTCAGAAATAATCCAATTAATTCTTAAATTTAAGAAAATGTCAAACAAACAAGTTACTGTTACGTTCCCACAATTGAAGTATGGACAGAATAAAATAGGGCGTGGGCGTGTCACTCAGACATAAAAAAAAGTATCATATGAATCCATCAAAGTTTGTAGCGCAACTTTGACCACCGAAAATAATATACAGTCGTACCTAATTCTAGAGTCAATATTAAAAA
The DNA here is from genome assembly GCA_001598015.1 of Dorcoceras hygrometricum. Classification (NCBI taxonomy): domain Eukaryota; kingdom Viridiplantae; phylum Streptophyta; class Magnoliopsida; order Lamiales; family Gesneriaceae; genus Dorcoceras; species Dorcoceras hygrometricum. Next base: position 377,588 of record KV018450.1, read on the forward strand.
AAATTAGATGTCCCAATCCACACCGGAGCACAAACAAACTGAAGCCTAACACCTAAACTGGAAGCAAAAAGCCATTTCTAGAAATGGACTGCCGAATGAGCCACAAGGAGTTAATGGATTGATCTTACGAGTAGAGAAACCGCTAAGATTTTAAACAGAACGATTTTTAGAATTTCAAGATCAAGATCTGAACTTGAATAACCCAAAAACAATGAAACTAAAACCGAACATTCAAAAAATAACAATGAAGTACTTCAAAGAGGGAAAGAAGAGTACTTACCGATTAGAAGGAGACGATGAAGAGCAATTAGCTGGTGATGAGGAGGCTAATAAGAACAGAACCGATCTCAAATGGATCCACGGCAACGAAAACCTGCTTCTCTACTCTTTTGCTTTGTTTCTCCAGCTTTTAGTTTGATTCGGTGCTAATTGTGGATTTCTCCTATACAGTATCCCAGAGATCCATACGCTGAACCTGTATCTAGGTCTTGCCTAGAAATTTTGGGCGTCAGTGAAATTATATTATGTTATATAGAGAGACTCAAGTCGAGCAACGGGGCAACCCGCCGTTCCCCTGGTACTACGTCGTATTGTTCTCGAGTCAATTAGGTTACACATAAACAAAATCAATCTTTCAGAAAAGAATTAAAATAAAAATTGTTAATTGCAATAATAAAGATGTTTGTTCACTAGAGACATTTTTTTTACAAAAACAAAAAATATTGATTTTTATACACTCGTGCAAATGAATTTTGAATGGGTGCTACTAAATGCATATATATATATATATATATATATATATATATATACACTACAATATATTTGTGTAAATTATATTACAAGCGAAATACGATATTTATACAAATATGTTTCAGAAATCAAATAAAAAATGTAATATGTGTTTAAGCTATGCCCATTAATTTTATCTATTTATTTTTATAATATAAATTGTAATGTTAATTAGGAATGAAAATGGGATAGGACAAGGACGGGTTTGCCATTCTCATACTAATCCCCGAATTAACAGGGGATTTTCATCTCAATTCCCGTTCGTTTGGGAACGTGGATCTCCATCACAACTTCTAATATATTATTATTTAGGATTTAAATGTTTTTTAGTTATATAAATATGTATTAAATAATATTATTATTATTTTTAATTTTATGATATATATATATATATATATTATAAATGATAATATAGCCAGTCAAGCCAGATAAATATTGCACTGAAAACAGTGATAAATCGAGTGTTCTTTAGCATTTTATGGGCACATGCGAGACAAAATCATGCTTGGTAGTTAGTGCTGCTTACTCAAATGCTCGAAGAACGAAAGCATCCATGATTGATCAGGATATATTCAATTATTATTAATTATTTTCAAAGATATGGTTTTATATTTGTACGAACTTTATACAAAAATTTCCATATATTAAACAGTGTGTGGACGTCCTCTTTTCCTTTTTCGAGATATGAACCCTCGACCAAAGTGTTATTTTATTCTCTTTATTGGTATTGCTGTTTCTTTTTCGTCGTGCTTTTACTTTCACATATGATCCACTTCGTTCAAAGAATTTCCGAGATTGGCTCCTTCGTTTTATCTTTTGACTTCTCTTGTCATACGTTAACCATAAGAACAGAAAGGCCAATTAATGATATATCTCTTGGCCTAGTGTGGCTAAAGATTAAAATCACGTCAATGTAGGTCGTTTAATTAGATATATAGTGTATGAATTCCGAAGAATATAAAGAAAACACAGCTGCTGAATATATATACAGATCACTAGTAATGGAGATCCGCGGCAGCTCCTTGTCCAAGAACCACATCAGTTCCTCCTCTGCCGGCTTCACTTGGCTGCCGGGCAGCGGTGGAACCTCCCGGAATATGGCGCACCTAAGCGTAAAACAAACGGCGGGGGCCAACTCCGCCCCGTCACTACCATCGGGACGTTCGGGCCGGAGTTTATCAGCAGGAAACTGAAGGTGATCCTTGAAGGCGGCAGCTCCGGGGAGTCGGTGATGAATGTGACCACCGTTTATCCTTGTAAGGCTGTGTTCGGTTCGTGAAGAATGATGCTACATGGCCGTCGCGACCTACTCCGAGTAGGATAAAGTGATAAAGGTAATTTAGGTGGCTTTCTTACTCTTGCGCTACTTAGTCTGCGAGTTCTTGTAGGCGGTATAAATTGAACTCACTTGATTAATATTAAAATTTAATAAATTTTTTTTATTACTCAAATATCATATATTATTACCACGACATGAAACAACTGGCTCTTTGCTTGATGGTGAAATCCGCTGTTTGGTTTGGAATATGTATGATGTATTTGTATTTCTTTGTGCAGTTGAGGACAAAGAAAGTACGTGACTGCGAGGATGAAGCTTGTTGACATTAATGCTTGTTCTTTTTCAGGTTTCCTTCTTGGGGCGGATTAGAGATATCGGATGGCTGTTTGCCAAGTTGTTAAACACATTAAAATTTTGAATATTTATAGACTTTTAAATAATATCTATAAATCAATGTTGATCGTAAGATTTTTATGAAATTTATAAGAGTAATGTTTTATACCTATTTAAAATTTCAGCAATGGATTCTAGAATCTCTGACAGTTATTATTTTACACCACTGAATATACCCCCGTAGAGCTAGCAATGTCAGATGAATCGCTGACCACATTCATCGACATCCAACCTGTGAACTCTCCTTTTTCGGCAAATCTAGTTGACGGTCTCTTATCCATTTTACCTCACTGTGCTAGGAGTGACTCATCTTTAGTAAATGCATACAAAGAATCAAATTAATATCTCACCTAAGTGAAATTCGAAATTCATAAACCTTTTTCACAGCCACCGACGACATGATGAACGGATCTTAATAACAATTTAGTTCAAAAAATCATGTTAGAGCCTCCGAAATACGTAAATCGTATATTGCTATCCCACCAACGGTAACAAAACTTGCATTGTCTGAAAGATGTTTTGAATCATCTTCCGAGGAGATTCAAGAGCCGCATATTCTGAGGTAACTCCTCTGAAGTGATTGGTTTTAACTGCGGTAACTCCTCTGAAGTGATTGGTTTTAACTGCGGTAACTCCTCTGAAGTGAGTTGCAAACCAAGAGCACCCAAGTTTTCTTCAGCTTGTGTAACTGATTTCACACCAGGATCGGAATCGTACTTTTGCTGTGCACCAGTTTATAGCAACCTAAATGCAAAATCTTATATCAGTAAAAGAATCTGTTGGATCAAAGGGATAATGCATAGTTATAAGAATCAGGCTGACAAAAGCGTACTTGAGGTATGCTTTTCCTCCTTTTTCTTGCAATTTCTTGGAGTGAATTCAGCAGAGGCGCGAGTCCAGGTAAAATTTGTCGAAATAGAAGACCCCTACAAGATTGCATAACGATATTCCACAAGGTCAATAATGTACCTGCAGAAAGGCAGATCCAGCATCTCACACAAGTTCTCGGGATTTATTCCACTAAAGCCATTGAGCCAAACATCTAACCCCTCCTTCCCATCTTGCCCCAGTTTTTTTCCTGAATTCTTGGATCCGCCACATAATCTAACTAGATGAAATATATGAAGCCCCTTGGATGATTGGAAGAAGTGTATTTTCCGGTAAGTATCCCAAGTCCTAGAGGACTGTAAGATTAAACGAATATCCAGAGAATCGCATATATCCTTGATTTCCATTTGGTCTTTTCCCATGCTCAGAAGTGAAAACTGGACCTACACATAGATTATCAAAATAAAAAAATACCGTTTCGGTGTCAGATTCAAAGGGGGGATTTAATTAAATATGAAGAGCGAAAGTTCTTGTCATAATGTGAAATTAAATTTTCCTTAAAATTGAATATAAGTTATAGGGATGTGGAGACAATATAGATCTGAGCTGAGCATAGTGGCACTCCTCGTTCTTTAAGGTAATCATGTATCTTTAATAGCTGCTTTGGTCCATAATTCCAAAAACTTCATTATGATTATCAAGATGCAACAACAAAACAAGACCAGAAATATTATCTAAACAGGGAAACGAAACAGGCTATCCTTCTTAATTGACATATGAGGAAAGTTTCAAGGCCATGAAGCTTATATTGAATAATATGACAAAAAAACAAGTGTATGCACAAAATGGAAAAGAAACTTCGGAGAAGGAATGGCCACCTTGTTCAATAGGAATTGGCATGAAAGTGTAGGGACAGATCCAGGATAGTGAGGAAGATCTGAAATAAAAAGGTTCGAAAAGGCACCGCCTAGGCTTACAAGCCACCGTCCAATTTTAGAAAGGCAATGCTTCTAGGTGTTGCCACATTAATCAGCTGCAAAAATTAATATTTAACTTAATTATTTATTTTTATTTTTATAAAGATCACTTGCATATTTGTCCATCAAGTTTTATCATATCAAGAGGAGAAAGATGTAATGGATTTTGAGTTTGAACCCAATACAGAGAAAGTGTTCGAGAAATATAGAAATGAACAAGAAGAACTGTATTCAGGGTAAGGAAAACCGCCTCGACGATAGGCAGTGGGTGATCTACCGCCTACGAATTTTAGAACGCTGAGATAATTCAATTTTGTGTGCCGCTTCTCTAAAATCTAAGCCCACATCCAGTTGAATGAGGCCTTTTCATTGCTCAGTCAATATGATCCCTTATTGCAAATAATTCACAAGTTCATGGTAACCTTATCGTACATTGCCACTAAACCATCCCAAAGAGCTCTCTCCTCCGGAGGGGTATAGTTGGCATAGTTGCAGTCTACCAATGTAATTGCCCTGTTCCAATTTGATCAAGTTGCATCCTATCCAATGAAGACCTGGAAACATTCCTCATTGAAATATACACTTGCAAGAACTAAAGCTCGATTATTCAAGGAGGATTATGTGTGTATATGCATTTATGAATTGCAAAAGATTACAAAACAAAGGCTTTTGCACGTGCTAAGGATGAAATTAAAACAACCAGGTCAAAGAAAAATGTCCAGGACATGTGAATCCACAGTTCTCTAAGTAACACGTTAAGTAGAAAAATATAGGTGAAGTAAAATGACAATGAACCATGCTTGCAGGCATCGACAAATTGTTTAGGTGTTAAGCGCCAGGGGTATGCAGCAAATTTTATTGCAAAAATGATATTATCCTGCACCTGTTTCTTCCCTTCAAATAAAGAGAAAAAAACCCTTTCACCTCCCCACATTTCAATTCATAAGACTACATTTGGCAGAGCAGAGACAAGATCAACCTTCGAGCTCATGGATGAACATTCCAAGAAGCCTGGGATATCAGGATACAAGAGTTAATCAATTTTAATTTATTTTCAACGAATGCTTTGGGAAAAAAGGGGAAACCTGGAAATCATCCCATCGTATGCATTAATATATACACTATTACGGTTATTTTTTTTAAAAAAGATATTTGACCAAATTATTTACTTATTGCTCATATTCACTGCCTAATAAAGTGAACCTTATAAAACCTATAGCTCCTGGTAACCGTGCAACTCCAATCTTTTAAACCGATCGCTCTTCCTAGCAGGACATTATTGCAATTCAACAATCTTCATCCCAATAATTGTATTCCTTACAATAAATGAAAATAACCCATGACATTGCTCTGTTACAAATTGTAGGATTAAATGATTGCCGCTTTTCCAAAAGCTACAATTTTTTAAAACGAAAATAAACCCTAATAATTTTTTAGTGGTTTATCAAAAAAGACATCAATTAATTAATATATTCCAACAATGTTATTAAGGTTGAAATAATCAAAGTAAATAACTTTAGTCTCATTATTTTATTTTTTGATACACCAAACTAGCCTTTTTCCTTCATTTTTAAAAGCATAAAAACTACATCTGTATCTAAGAAAAATATCACAACATCTAATTTGGTAATGTATATCTATACCTGGCCACATGCCGGGTTGACCCAGATCATCGAGCCGATTAACCGGATCAACAGGTTTGACCCAAACCATGCCCGTAATCGTGTACATACTGGCCGGTTCCGGGTTACCCTTTCGAAACCCAACGACCCATCATGTACGACCTGGTTCAACGGGTCGACAAGAATTTTAAAAATAATAAAAGGAACTATCCGACGTTCTATCCGCCGGGTCGAACCGGCTGGTCAAACGATTTTTCCACTTTTCCAGTCTTCAAATTAATTTTTTTAAAAAAAGGTTATGCCTGGAACCGGAACCGATTCGGACCCGCTGTTCCGGAAAATGGCCCGTAATAGCTACTCACGGTTATGGGCCAGGATTCGGGATTCCATGACCCGGACCCGACCCGTGGCCAGGTTTATCTATATCCATCATATTTTAGTTGTGATATCTTAGTTAAATATTTTGATATGACGAAAGGAATAAAGAAAATACGCACATCATGGGCACACGAAGGCGGAAGAAAAGAGTCATTCCAAGAAAAATAATGGTTCTTTGTGGGCCAGTTAACAAAAAGTTATTTGCGCATGTATCAACAAAACTTAATTTCCAATTTCATTGGTTAAATAAAATAACTGCGGAGGTGGAACTTGTTGGCTTGCATGGCCTTAGCCAAGATGCGTGAGATGCTACTACTCCTTTAATGTCATCATCTGCTCAAACTAACTCCTCCTTAATGTCATCATCCGAGCTCATTGGGTAGTTTAGCTCATGCTAATTAAACAGCTTGGTCAGCTCTTTTTCAAAAACCTAAACACTTATATGTTAGAATCAAGCGCTTATCATTAAACTAAAAACAATAACTAATTAGAAAGGTGTAGCTTTATTTACTTATATGTGACAACACAGAATGCACATATTGTATGTGTTAGGATCGGACTGTTAGGCCCATGAGTAAGGGAAGTTACGTGTCTAACTGTTGATGGTGTCTCATATCACTTAGATATCAGTCTTAACATTTTCCTACCATCGGCCCTATCCCTAGCAGAGATAATATTACCCATTACACTTTTATAAGCTACCTGGCATCACACTTTATACCCAAAATTTCAATTTGTTCTCACCCCTACATTGTAGCTTCACACGAAACTAAAATTTTTCTGTTATTAGTATTCATAAAAGGATACTGAGATACCTTTAGTAGAATACTCATTTGTAATTGTCCGCTGGTCATGTTTGGTGCTTCAAGTGTCAATAATTTCTCTTATGCTTTTACGGAGTGGAGTACAGATCCACAACGATGATAGTTATCGTTTTTCACAGGTAACCATTTCAAATTGGGAAATCAATGGCTTTCTCCATTTTCTGAATCAAATAGTCATCATTTTCTCCAACAGAACAAATTTCATGTAATACACGATCTTGCCAAACTAAATGTTATGGTAGTTGAGACTGTTGAAGTATAAACATCTTTTCTTGAAGAGTTAAATGACGGATGGGACACAGACAGAAATCATGTAACATTTTGATGTCTAGCAAGTTAAGCAGAGCTGCATTTCTGACCGACACAGGTCAACAATCTCTATCCGCATATCATAACCTAATCCCTTATTATGTCCTTAGTTTCTGTTAAAGCAGCAAATTCTCTTATGTTTTCCACTTTCTATCATTTATAGCAAAGTTATCTGCAATGTGAGGATTTTCTGAGATTCTAAAAGTGGTTACTATACTCTCTAACAGATTTATGTTCTCTTATAATTTGCAACCGATCCTTCCATTTGCCCACCACCTGTTTACTGAAATCTATCATACATAATTTTTTGTATTGCATCTAACCAAGATGTTACAATATTCTACCTCTTGTTTATTACATCTTACACAATTATTTATTTCAATCAAATTTACTCTAACTTTATCATGTATATGTAAATTTACCCAATTTCGATAATTTTTAAACTCTTGTTTGTAACATTATTTATATCAGTCAAGTTTATATATATAAATTTTCCATCATCTTTTAAATCATAATATTCTCAACACTTGTATATCAAATGATAAAATTATCGTACTTTTTTATGTATCGTTGCGTCCTGATAAACTATAAACTATGCCTTTACTATAGAAAATTATCCACTATTTTTTTTCTCAGTAAGGCCACCAATATCTTTTCTTAGTTTGAGACTAGAGCATTGATCAATGAAGTGAGGAACGACCAGCAAGATTTGACATGTGGTTCAAATTGAATCTGTAATAGTATCTTTTGGATTCTACTGCACTACATATATTCTTCACTCGAGTCAGATCGTGTCTAGCATTTGAACACAAATATAAGGGTGCTTTTATGTTGGGCTATGTGCATATGGTGACGGCAACATGTAGGCTGGTGGAGAACTTTTGTAAGATAAAGCTTGATTCTGGGGCAGAGTACAACGTTTTTTTTGTAGATTTATTATTGAATGTATTCAAACTATAGGACTCGTTATTGGCTCCGTTGTTTCAACGGAACTAAGTGCCAGAGTTGTGTTGAAATATGGTTTCCGGTGGAATACAAGCTACTGTCCTCATTTTGCGGTGTTATATCTGTGTTAGTCTTGATGTTAGCCCAGCGGACTCGTGAACATTATGGCTCATAAAAGATCATGCAAGCGATTTTTATGTCAATACTGCTAGCTCTTGGAAGGTATGATCTTTTAGATTTGATGGTTGCTGGTGCCATTTGCTTCTCGTACCGTTTCGTTGGTAACAGAAATCATGACGTGCCGGTAAAAACTTGAACAGAATGCAACAACTGATTGTTACGTCGAGGTTATGCATTGAACGTTGTCGTACGCAGTTGAATGACTTAGAAGCTAATATATGCCAGTAGGGATAAATGGTGAGTGGACACGAGCAAGGAGAACAGTGCAGAACATGCGGGCCGAGCTAGATAACTTGGAAAATGCAATCCCCTTTCGAGCAAGAGTCTGATTATTTTGCGAGTGTAATTTTTCTTATTAATTTGGTGTCTTAGATTCGACTTTTCCCACGGAAGTGAATGTATCAATTGGATCAATTACCCTAAGCATATAATGATGTAGGTTATATGCTCGGATTAATTGATCCAATTGATAGATTCACTTTTATGGGAAAAGTCGAATCTAAGGCCGCCAAGTGAAATTAATAAGAAAAATTACTCACAAAATAATCAGAGTCTTGCCCGTAAGGGGATTGCATTTTCCAAGTTATCCAGCACGGCCCGCATGTTTTGCACTGGTCCATTGCTCGTACCCACTCAGATTTATCCCCGCTGGCATATTAGCTTTCAAGACATTCAACTGCACATCAACAATGTTCAATGCATAACCTCTAAGCAACCATTAGTTATCCCATGTTATTCAACTTTCTATCACGACAGTCATGATTTCTTTTACCAAGAAAACTAGTAAACGATACATGAAGCAAATGGCACTGGCAACTATCAAATCTAAAGAATTGCACCTACCGAGAGCTAACAGTATTGACATAAAAGTCTCTGCATAATATCGCATGATCCAAAATGATCAGTAGTCCACAGGCCCAACAGCAAGAATAACGCAGACATAACACCACAGAATGAGGACAACAACTCGTATTCCACCGTAACACCATCTTTCAACACAACTTTGGCACCTAGTTCCGCTGAATAACTGAGTCACTAACGAGGCATATAACTTGAATGCCTGCAAAAAAAATCTGTAAAAAAAATTTTGTAGTCTGCCACCAGAAAGAAGTTTCATTTACAAAAATTCTCCACATACCTACCGATGTCATCACAAACATGCAAATAACCCAACATAGAAACGCTAGAGCTGATACGAAAAACTTCCTATGGCCACAATTATCATCATCTTTCTTATATTTGTGTTCAAATGTTAGACACAGATCTGACCTCAAGTGGAGATTATATGGTGTGCAATAGCATCTAAGAGACATCACATATGCAACTTGAACCACATACCAGACCTTGCCGGCCATTCTTTCTTTAATCAATGTTCTAGATTTGAACTAAAAAAAGATGTTGGTGGCCTTACCCAGAAAGAAAACCGTGGATAAACTACTCCATAGAAAAGGCACGTTCCAAAGCTAATCAGTACGCAACAATACTTAAAAAATAAAATAATTTTATGATTTGATGTGTAACAATTGGAGAAACTATAATTTAAAAGCTGGTGGAAAATTCAATTATATCATGATGAAACTGGAGCAAAACTAACTGAAATAAATAATTCGCTGCGTATTGATAAACTATAAATTGTGCCTTTACTATAGAAAATTATCCACTATTCTTTTTTCTCAGTAAGGCCACCAATATCTTTTCTTAGTTTGAGCCTAGAGCATTGATCAATTAAGTGAGGAACGACCAGCAAGATTTGACATGTGGTTCAAATTGCATCTGTAATAGTATCTTTTGGATTCTACCGCACTACATATATTCTTCACTCGAGGTCAGATCGTGTCTAGCATTTGAACACAAATATAAGGGTGGTGAGGATCGTGGCCATAGGAAGATTTTCGTATCAGTTAAAGTGCTTTTATGTTGGGCTATGTGCATATTGGTGACGGCAACATGTAGGCTGGTGGAGAACTTTTGTAAGATAAAGCTTGATTCTGGGGCAGAGTACAACATTTTTTTTGTAGATTTATTATTGAATGTATTCAAACTATAGGACTCGTTATTGGCTCCGTTTTTTCAACGGAACTAAGTGCCAGAGTTGTGTTGAAATATGGTTTTCCGGTGTAATACGAGCTACTGTCCTCATTTTGCGGTGTTATATCTGTGTTAGTCTTGATGTTAGCCCAACGAACTCGTGAACATTATGCCTCATATGAGATCATGCAAGTGATTTTTATGTCAATACTGCTAGCTCTTGGAAGGTATGATCTTTTAGATTTGATGGTTGTTGGTGCCATTTGCTTCTCGTACCGTTTCGTTGTTTTCTTGGTAACAGAAATCATGACGTGTGCCGGTAGAAACTTGAACAGAATGCAACAACTAATAGTTACGTCGTGGTTATGCATTGAACGTTAGTTGAATGACTTAGAAGCTAATGTGCCAGCAGGGATAAATGGTGAGTGGACACGAGCAAGGAGAACAGTGCAGAACATACGGACCGAGCTAGATAACTTGGAAAATGCAATCCCCTTTCGATCAAGAGTCTGATTATTTTGCGAATGTAATTTTTCTTATTAATTTGGTGTTTTAGATTCGACTTTTCCCACGGAAGTGAATGTATCAATTGGATCAATTACCCTAAGCATATAATGATGTAGGTTATATGCTCGGATTAATTGATCCAATTGATAGATTCACTTTTATGGGAAAAGTCGAATCTAAGGCCGCCACGTGGACAATTAATAAGAAAAATTACTCACAAAATAATCAGAGTCTTTTCCGTAAGGGGATTGCATTTTCCAAGTTATCCAGCACGGCCCGGCATGTTTTCACTGGTCATTGCTCGTACCCACTCACGACTTATCCCTGCTGACATATTAGCTTTCAAGTCATTCAACTGCACATCGACAACGTTCAATGCATATCTCTAAGCAACCATTAGTTATCCCATGTTATTCAACTTTCTATCACGCCACGTCATGATTTCTTTTACCAAGAAAACTAGTAAACGATACAAGAAGCAAAGGGCACTGGCAACTATCAAATCTAAAGGATTGCACCTACCGAGAGCTAACAGTATTGACATAAAAGTCTCTGCATAATGTCGCATGATCCAAAATGATCAGTAGTCCACAGGCCCAACAGCAAGAATAACGCAGACATAACACCACAGAATGTGGACAACAGCTCGTATTCCACCGTAACACCATCTTTCAATACAACTTTGGCACCTAGTTCCGCTGAATAAACTGAGTCACTAACGAGGCATATAACTTGAATGCATGCAAAAAAAATCTGCAAAAAAAATTTTGTAGTCTGCCACTAGAAATAAGTTTTCACTTACAAAAATATTTCACATACCTACAGAATGTCATCGCAACCACTCAAATAACCCAATATAGAAAGGCTAGAGCTGATACGAAAAACTTCATATGGCCACAGTTCTCACCATCTTTCTTATATTTGTGTTCAAATGCTAGACACAGATCTGATTTCGAGTGGAGATTATATGGTGTGCAATAGCATCCAAGAGACACATCACATATGCAACTTGAACCACAAACCAAACCTTGCCGGCCATTCTTTCCTTAGTTAATCAATGTTCTAGATTTGAACTATGAAAAGATGTTGGTGGTCTTACCAGAAAGAAAAGAGTGGATAAACTACTCCATAGAAAAGGCACGTTCCAAAGCTTATCAGTACGCAACAATACTTAAAAAATAAAATAATTTTATGATTTGATGTGTAACAATTGGAGAAACTATAATTTAAAAGATGATGGAAAATTCAATTATATCATGATAAAACTGGAGCAAAACTAACTGAAATAAATAATTTGTTGTGTAAGATATGATAAACAAGAATTAACATTATAGCAGTTTGGAAAATTCACATATACATGATAAACTGGAGTAAAATTTTAAGATGTAATAAACAGGAGTAAAACATTGTAGCAACTTGGTTGGACGAAGTAAAACAAAATTCAATACTACACATTATATCAAACATGTGGCGGGCAAATGGAATGATCAGTTTGTAATAGAACATAAATTAGGAAAAGAGGGTATAAGATAACCACATCCAGAGTTTCAGAAAAATCCTCACATTACATACAACTTTGTTGTAAATGGTAGAAAGTGGACAAAATAAGAGAATTTGGATAACATAAGAGAATTTGATGCTTCAGCAGAAATGAAAAGCAATGAAAAAAAGGGATTAGGTCACGATATACGAAGAGATTCTTGACCTATGTCGGTAAGAGATGCAGCTCCACGTATCTTACTAAACATTCACAATATTACATTATTTTTATCTCTCCCTCTCATCATTTAACTCCAAGAAAACATATATATGCTTCACCAGTCTTAGCTACCATAACATTTAGTCTGCCAAGAATCTCTTGTATTACGTTAAATTTGGTGTGCTAAAGAAATAATGACCATTTGTCTCAGAATAGCAGAGATAAATAAATGGAGAAAGCGAATGATTTCCCTTTTTGAAACGATTACACGTTTAAAACAATAACTATCACCACACTGGATCGGTACTCACTATAAAAGCATAAGAGATAAATTATTGACAATTGGAGCATCACATAACCAGTGGACAACTACAAGTGAGTATTCTATTAAATGTATTTGTGTCATTTTATGAACCCTTATAACAGAAAAATTTCAGTCCAGTGTAAAGTTACAGTGTAGAGGGACCAATATACCGAAATTTCGGTATATCTAGTTTCTCAATGGTATCGAAAAATACCGAGTTTATCAAATTTTTTGGTATACCGAAAGTTTCGGTGCGGTATGATACCGAAAACGATATTTTTGGTAACAATAGAACAATATATATAGATTAAAAATATTACGTAATTTAAAGTTATAAATTCGAAAATTATAATGTTGTCGGTCTAAAACGGCATATACCGATACCGTCAGAAATCTCGGTATACCATAACTTTTCAGTTTATATGCTAGGTATACATGCCGAAAATTTCGTATATTTATGGTATCGGTGTACATTTTCTTATACTGTAATTTCCAGTACGGTATACAATATACAAATCTCGGTATCGAACGGTAATATATGCCACCACTATTAAGGTGTTACGATGGAATCTGGTGACAAGATGAACACGGAGACCTATAGTAGACATAAAAGGTTCAAGGAGTTCACAATTTCAACAAAAATGGACAACGGAATGGAACAAAATCTTTTGGGACACGGAAACATCCACATCTACTCGCCCGCATTCTCAAGAAAAATCACCATCCAGGAAGAAAGAAATAGCACTACCATGTCATATTTGAAACTGTAGATACTATCACGGAGGATTTACTTTCAGATATTCTAAAACTTCCCACCAGTTGGGGCTCTAACTAAACTTGTCAATGCACATAGTCACATACAAAACAATTCTATCATATATTCAATTCCGTTTCTTTACGTCACAAACTCCAATAAGCACATAGTCACATACAAAACAATTCTATCATAGATTCATTTCCGTTTCTTTAAGTCACAAACTCCAATAGGCAAAGACTATTCCTATTTAGAGCATCTTAAAAAGGGAAAACCCAGCAGAAAATGAAGATGAAAGATCAAGAAACTTGGCTTACATTCTCAGAGGAACATCATCCAATATCTACAACCAAACACACCCAGTTCCACATACATATATAAATAAAAACATACTTGCTCCAAGGATTGAAATAAATAAATTTGAAAAGAAGGGAATAAAAGCATACTTCCAATTCATGGATGATGATGTCAGTTGTACACCAAAATGGATTTGATGGCCTTCGTACATAGCTTAATAGCTGGTCCACAAAGTATACTACCAAGATTTCCACAGGATATTGGTAATTATTGCAACTTCAAGTTGTTGAGCAGTGAAAAGATGTTCCAGAATTCGCATTTTTTGGGGGGGAGGGGTGTTGGGGGGATGATGAAACAGAAGTAAGGAACTTCGTATGTATCTATCTCTAGGTCACAGAAGGTTTAATAAATAACCAAGAATACCACCTTGTCTCCAGAACCACAGAATGAGAAAAAATTAAAAATACTTGGACCACATCAATTCTCCAACATGGCTTCTACAACAGCACATATATGGCCTGAATCATATTACATACCATGGGGATTTATTAATGTATACTCGTATTTTTTAAATATTATTTTAATTATAAATATCTAAGAGCTTGGATTTGTGTTTGATTGATTCTAGGAAGCAAAACAATCCTTTGCTAACCTAATCCAATCTAAACTTCAACAAAAACAATCTATGAAGTTTACCAAAATCAAACCAATTAAAAGTAGCCGGACAAATTCATAATGGCAAACATCAAACTAAAAAATAACATGTGATTTGGCTTCCGCTGCGGCGGGTGGATTCGTCGCCCATCGATCTGGGTCCCATTTCTTCAGTTCACACAAACGAGATATCGTGACGATCAATAAAAAATCACAGGCAACATTACAGCAACACGAGGGAGGGGCGAGATTTACCAGAGCGAGCTTGCGATAAGCGGCGCGAATGTCGGAGGAAGCGTCCTTGCGGATCCCCAGCAGAGAGTAATACCCCAGTTCGGATCCCTCCATACCCGATCCTCGTTGAAAACGATCCCCAATTCACACATTATTAAATAGTGTGTATGTTTATATGTTTATTATATATAATGAAAATATCTGTAGAAATTCCAGATCCTTCTATTCTTCGCAATGGACACAAGATATTTTTGACGACGAGCTACGTCATTTTTCATCCATCTGATTATATTTAATATAACATTATTTCTCCAATTTTTAATGGATCTATTATTAATAAAAAAATTAATGTATGAAATCTGCTTCTTGCACTAGTTGGCGTAGAAGTTCAGATTTATACAATTACATTCTTAGGACTGGTGTCATTAATTGTTGAAAGGCATGAACGACCATTAAATGGATTTTAACAACCATAATTACTGTTTGGGTCAAGCCATTGATGATAAAAGAATAAAAAGTATAAAAACTTCATCCCTCAATATATTGTTTTGGACAACACAGATGATGCCAAAAACCTTTTGGAAGTGGTCGATATCATGGAAAAAGGAAGGAAAAACAACTGCACATGAGAAACATAAGCCCAAAAAACATTCAACAATGTAATTGGAGTGTTAAGGGAAAGAATTTTTGGGAAATATTGATGTAATTGGAGTGTTTAAGGAATTTTTGGGAAATATTTTTTATTTTTTTGGAATAAACTATACGTTGGATTTTTTGCTGGGAGAATGAACTGTTACTGAAAAAGTTCATATTCGAACTGATTGGATACATTATCTAAATAGTATGGGATAGAATTCACCGCAACAATTGGGTGTGAAAAGTTCAGTGAGAAAAATATTTTGAAAGTTTAGAAAAGAAATGGAAAACTTTTTATGGAAAGAGAATAAAAAATATATGATAATGTTTGTTTCTATTTGGAGCTTGATAATAAATTGTTTGCTGAAACGAAAGTGTTAACTTTTTCTGTTTCTCTAAAAATTCCAAAATGTTTTCCTCAAGTGTCTTCATGGCTTAACTAGGTCCAGAAACATCATGATCAATTTCATTTTTCCATTATTTTGAGTCTTAAATATTTTAATTCAGAGATTGATCAAATTTTCCATTTTGCCACTGATGCAATGTAATTCCTAATTCAAATTAGTTGATTATCACAGCCTCATAGGTGACAAAAAAAATTGCCACGAAATCACAATGATGCCACATAGTTGCAGTTATAATGCCAGACTCTTGTAGACTTAACTTTTTCACATCAGATATCCCATCATAATTTGTTATATCAAAGGTTAATCAGATAGCCCCATCAGAAAATAAGCATGATACTTGAATCATAGAGACAGACAAAGCGGATGACACATGTTTCTGTTATGATAATATTCAATTTGCAAAGATCTTGGTCAATATGAATTGGAAAATGCACCATCAACAACGATAATGAATACGAAGGGGCGTACATAGACTCTTAGGGGAATGGTTTGACCAAACAGATTCATTCAATTTGTAAAGATCTTGGTCGTATGAATTGGAAAATGCAGTATCAACACTGATAATGGATATGGAGGGACATACATATACACTTAAGGGAACACAAACTGGAATGACTAAACAACAAAAGTCAAAACATTGAATGAGTCGTTCTATAGAATAAGGCTTTGATTCCACATCATGTGGGGTATACGTTGGGACTTAAAAAATTGTTGTCACCGGCAACTTGCACACGGATGATTCAACATAACATAGACAAATTGATTGACTTAGTAGCTACAGGGTAACAATTAGGCAAGTTTATTTAATATTAAAAGGATATGATAATATTATGGAAGTATTGAAGTGTGGAGGAGAGAACCGAAATGAATGCACTCACATATAGAACTCTGGTTTATTGGCCTTAGCAATCTCTACGTCAAATTGGTCCCTCCAAGAGTCCTCGTGCCGCAGTGAGCCCTAGTTTGTAAGAATAAAAGACACCTATTACATTGTCCCAGCATTTTAATATTTATATAATGAGAAGGTCACAAACAGAGAAGATAGTAAACAAATTGCACTTATAGTAACTATGACCAATGATCCCAAACACCAAAGGTAGATAGCTAAATTTGCATACTTAAGTTAAAATGAAAGTGGGGAGAAAAGAGCTAATAAAAAGGTTACAAAGAAAGGGAGAAATATTTGCATCCAAAATCGAGTACAAAAATAGCTTGTATTCAACTAAATTCAACTCCTACAACAAAAGGGAGAATAATTTGCGAAAGATATCAGAAGTGAAAGGATGTAGGGTGTACTTTCAGGTCCGAATCAAAACATTCCACCATTAAAGAGCAAATCTAGAACAGTTCAGACACAAAGGTGGCCACAAAAATGATATCAAGACACGTATTCCAGAAGTTAACTCTAACTTACACTCCAAGAAGAAATGGCCAAACCTCTGCACAAATATTCAAATCAATACCCCACAAAAATAATTGCAAAATTCAACGTCAAATGGTTTTCCAAGTATAACTTTTCAAACAATCATGGGCTATCGGACGTCTCCAGAAATAGAGAACTTGAAGTCACATGATTTGTAACCCACCCCACTTCGAACTTTCTTCAAAAGCTTAATGCCACTGTCACGAAGTTTTCCCTCTGGCGTGAGAAAGCCCGCCATTGCTGAAACGAGAGTATGCACTTCCTCTTTCTTCGAGACCAAGGGGATCTAAGATGGTTCCTGCAAGGAACAGTAGTATGGATAGTCAGTTGAACAACTATTGATAACTGAGTCATTTTAACATAATAAAAATAACAGTTCCAGTCATTATAAAAAAATCGGAGAGAGAAGCTGATTTCAGTTAGTGAAACCAAGGTAAACACACTGGTGCATACTTCCACAACTATACTAAAAATGTGGATCGAAGGAGTTCTATTCGCAGACTGCAGCTTAAAAGTGTTACAAATGCTAAAGTAAACACAATCTTCCGATGCTTTATCCACCCGACAATAAGTATGCAAAAGAATTGAAGAAGATCCACATCAGCGTGTGCCAAAAGAATTCTTATCTCTACAACAAACTATAAGACATTTGCACTCTTTCTATCATCAGTCAAATTTTAACAATCAAAACACTAGAACACATCAAATTCTTTTCACCTAGAGTTTGATGGCAAGCAAGTGCAAGCGGGGCATGCCAAAACAAAGGCAACCTTCATGGCCATACGGCAACCAATTCAATCACTTCCAAAAATATTAAGCAACACCAAACTTCGAAATAGATGTCAAGACAAGACTTCTATGGTCAGCGATCTTTGGTTTCGTACAACACCTTCACCTTTCTATTTACGAGTAACTCGAGCATTTACGCACAAATATATGACCTGACTCGAAATTTGAAATCTTCCACCTTACTGAAAAAGGTAGAGAAGTGGAAAACGAAAGGTTTAATAAAAGGTTAATAAAATAAATTTCAACAACTAAAAATATCATTCCCTCTAACTTCCATTAATTTCCAATCAGATCAAATCATAATTACTACTAGCATTTTAAGAAAAAAATACAAATATTTCAGAAATAATCCAATTCACTAATTCTTAAATTTTTTTAAGAAAATGTCAAACAAACAAGTTACTGTTACATTCCCACAAAATTAAAGTATGGACAGAATAAAATAGGCGTGGGCGTGTCACTAAGACATAAAAAAAAAATCAAATGAATCCATCAAAGTTTGTAGCCCATCTTTGACCACCGAAAATAATACAAAGTCGTACCTAATCTAGAGTCAGTATAAAAATTAGATGTCCCAATCCACACGGAGCACAGACAAGCTGTAGACTAACACCTAAAATGGAAGCAAAAATCCATTTCTAGAAATGGACT
Organism: Dorcoceras hygrometricum; assembly: GCA_001598015.1. Classification (NCBI taxonomy): domain Eukaryota; kingdom Viridiplantae; phylum Streptophyta; class Magnoliopsida; order Lamiales; family Gesneriaceae; genus Dorcoceras; species Dorcoceras hygrometricum. The sequence goes on from KV018450.1 coordinate 396,495, forward strand.
GCTAGTGAGCCACAAGCAGTTAATGGATTGATTTTACGAGTAGAGAAACCGCTAAGATTTTAAAAAGAACAATTTTAGAATTGCAAGATCAAGATCTGAACTTGAATCACCCAGAAACAATGAAACTAAAACTAAACATTCAAAAAATAACAATGAAGTACACTTGGAGAGAGTGAGAGAGAAGTTACCGATTAGAAGGAGACGATGAAGAGCAATTAGCTGGTGATGAGGAGGCTAATAAGAACAGAACCGATCTCAAATGGATCCACGGCAACGAAGGGGATGATGACTGCGACGATTCTCTATGAGGAAGTCTGACATCGTCTAAGAGCTTTCATCTGCGAACCCTTCGTTAATTTTTTATACTTGCTAGAGCTGCAACACATATTTCAACAAAGTTTTCTGTAATGATTTGTGTACTTCTTCCTCCTCTCTCTCTCTCTCTTTACAAAAAAATTAAAACTATAATTGTCGTATTTACCAAGCAGTTCAGAATAAAGAGCCGTGAAGCAAGAGTATTTTATGTTAAAGCAGCAAATTCCCTTATGTTATCCATTTTCTACCATTTATAGAAAAGTTATCTACAATGTGAGGATTTTCTGAGATTCTGAAAGTGGTTACTATACTTTCTTTTACTAATTACTGTTCTCTTATAATTGCAAACCGATCCTTCCATTTGACCACCATCTGTTTACTGAAACTACCATATAGAATTTTTTGTATTGCATCTAACCAAGTATGTTACAATGTTCTTACCTTTTGTTTATTACATGTTACACAATTATTTATTCCAGTCAAATTTACTCCAATTTTATCATGTATATGTGAATTACCAAATTTCGATAATGTTTTAATTCTTGTTTGTACATTATTTATATCAGTCAAGTTTTACTGCTGTTTTATCAGGATAAATATGAATTTTCCATCATCTTTTAAATCATAATTTTCTCAACACTTATATATCAAATGATAAAATTATCTTACTTTTTATGTATCGTTGCGTAGTGATAAACTATAAGTTGTGCCTTACTATAGAAAATTATCCACTATTTTTTTTTCTCATTAAGGTCACCAAAATCTTTTCTTAATTTGAGCCTAGAGCATTGATCAATGAAGTGAGGAATGACCAACAAGATTTGACATGTGGATCAAGTTGCATCTGTAATAGTGTCTTTTGGATTCTACTGCACTACATATATTTTTCACTCGAGGTCAGATCCGTGTCTAGCATTTGAACACAAATATAAAAGGGTGGTGAGGATCGTGGCCATAGGAAGATTTTCATATCAGTTAAGGCGCTTTTATGTTGGGCTATGTGCATATTTGTGATGGCAACAAGTAGGTTCGTGGATAACTTTTGTAAGAGAAAGCTTGATTCTGGGGCAGAGTACAACGTTTTTTTTTGTAGATTTATTATTGAATTTATTCAAACTATAGGACTCGTTATTGGTTCCGTTTTTTCAACGGAACTAAGTGCCAGAGCTGTGTTGAAATATGGTGCTTCGATGGAATACGAGCTACTGTCCTCATTTTGCGGTGTTATATTTGTGTTAGTCTTGATGTTAGCCCTGCGGACTCGTGAACATTATGGCTCATATGATATCATGCAAGCGATTTTTATGTCAATACTGTTAGCTCTTGGAAGGTATGATCTTTTAGATTTGATGGTTGCTGGTGCCATTTGATTCTCGTACCGTTTCGTTGTTTTCTTGGTAACAAAAATCATGACGTGTGCCGGTAGAAACTTGAACAGAATGCAACAATTGATTGTTACGTCGAGGTTATGCATTGAACGTTGCCGTATGCAGTTGAATGACTTAGAAGCTAATATGCCAGTAGGGATAAATGGTGAGCGGACACGAGCAAGGAGAACAGTGCAGAACATGCGGGCCGAGCTAGATAACTTGGAAAATGTAATCCCCTTTCGAGCAAGAGTCTGATTTTGCGAGTGTAATTTTCTTATTAATTCGATGTCTTAGATTCGATTTTTCCCACAGAATTGAATGTATCAACTGGATCAATGACCCTGAGCATATAGTGATGTAGGTTATATGCTCGAGTTAATTGATCCAATTGATAAATTTATTTTTATGAGAAAAGTCGAATCTAAGGTCGCCACGTGGACAGAAATAATAAGAAAAATTACACTCACAAAATAATCAGTGTCTTGCCCGTCAGGGGATTGCATTTTCCAAGTTATCCAGCACGGCCCGCATGTTTTCACTGGCCCATTGCTCGTACCCACTCACGACTTATCCCTGCTGACATATTAGCTTTCAAGTCATTCAACTACACATCGACAACGTTCAATGCATAACCTCTAAGCAACCATTAGTCGTCCCATGTTATTCAACTTTCTATCACGCCACGTAATGATTTCTTTCACCAAAAAAACTACTAAACGATACAAGAAGCAAAGGACACAGACAATTATCAAATCTAAAGGATTGCACCTTCCGAGAGCTAACAGTATTGGCATAAAAGTCTCTGCATAATGTCGCATGATCCAAAATGTTCAGTAGTCCACAGGCCCAACAGCAAGAATAACGCAGAAATAACACCACAGAATGTGGACAACAGCTCGTATTCCACCGTAACACCATCTTTCAACACAACATTGGCACCTAATTCCGCTAAATAAACCGAGTCACTAACGAGGCATATAGCGTGAATGCATGCAAAAAAAATCTGTAAAAAAAATTTAGTAATCTACCACTAGAAAGAAGTTTTCGCTTACAAAAATTCTCCACATACCTATAAAATGCCATCTCAACCATGCAGATAACCCAACATAGAAACGCTAGAGCTGATACGAAAAACATCCTATGGCCACAATTCTCACCATCTTTCTTATATTTGTGTTCAAATGCTAGACAAAGATCTGACCTCGAGTGAAGATTATATGGTGTGTAATAGCATCCAAGAGACACATCACATATGCAACTTGAACCGCATACCAAACCTTGCCGATCATTCTTTCCTTAGTTAATCAATGTTCTAGATTTGAACTAAGAAAAGATGTTGGTGGGCTTACTCAGAAAGAAAACAGTGGATAAACTACTCCATAGAAAACGCACATCCAAAGCTTATCAATACGCAACAACTTAAAAAATAAGATAATTTTATGATTTGATGTGTAACAATTGGAGAAACTATAATTTAACAGCTAATGGAAAATTCAATTATATCATGATAAAACTGGAGCAAAACTAACTGAAATAAATAATTTGTTGTGTAAGATATGATAAACAAGAGTCAACATTATAGCAGTTTGGAAAATTCACATATACATGATAAGTTGGAGTAAAATTTCACTAAAATAGATAGTTTATTGTCTAAGATGTAATAAACACGAGTAAAACTTTGTGGCACATTGGTTGGACGAAGTAAAACAAAATTCAATGCTACACATTTCATCAAACATGTGGTGGGCAAATGGAAGGATCAGTTTGTAATAGAACATAAATTAGGAAAAGAGAGTCAAGAGCTTCAGAAAAATCCTCACATTGCAGATAACTTTGCTGTAAATGGTAGAAAGTGGACAACATAAGAGAATTTGAACAACATAAGAGAATTTGATGCTTCAGCAGAAATGAAAAGCAACGGAAAAAAGGGATTAGGGCACCATATATGAATAGAGATTCTTGACCTATGTCAGTAAGAAATGTAGCTCCACGTATCTTGCTAAACATTCACAATATTACATGATTTTTATCTCTCCCTCTCATCATTTAACTCTTCAAGAAAATATGTCTATGCTTCTACCGGTCTTAGCTACCATAACATTTAGTCTGCCAAGAATCTCTTGTATTACATTAAATTGGCCTGCTAAAGAAATGATGACCATTTGGTTCAGAATAAAAGAGATAGATAAATGGAGAAAGCCAATGATTTCCCTATTTGAAACGGTTACACATTTAAAACAATAACTATCGCCTTTTGAATATTTACTCACCGTAAAAGCATAAAAGATAAATTATTGTCAATTGGAGCATCAAACATAACCAGTGGACAACTACAAGTGAGTATTCTACTAAAAGTATTTGTTTTGTGCCATTTTATGAACCCTCATAACGGAAAAATTTCAGTCCAGTGTGAAAACAGTGTAGGGGAACAAATACCGAAATTTCGATATATCTAGTTTCTCAATTGTATCGAAAAATACCAAGTTTATCAAATTTTTTGGTATACTGAAAATTTTGGTACGGTATGAGACCAATAACGGTAATTTTGGTAACAGTAGAACAATATATATAGATTACAAATATTATGTAAATTAAAGTTATAAATTCGAAAATGATAACGTTTTGTCGATCTAAAACGATATATACCGATACCGTACCGAAATCTCGGTATACCATAACTTTTCAGTATATATGCTAGGTATACATATCGAAAATTTCGTATATTGAGTTACATTATATCGAAATTTTCGGTATGGTATCGGTGTACATTTCTTATACTGTAATTTCCAGTACAGTATACAGTATACAAATCTCGGTATCAAACGGTACTATATGCCACCACTATTAAGGTGTTACGATGGAATCTAGCAACAAGATGAACACAGAAACCTGTAGTAGACATAAAAGGTTCAAGGATTTCACAATTTCAACAAAAATGGACAATGGAATGGAACAAAATCTTTTGGGATACAGAAACATCCACATCTACTCGTCTGCATTCTCAAGAAGATCACCATCCAGGAAGAAAGAAATAGCACTACCATGTCATATTTGAAACTGTAGATACTATCAAGGAGGATTTACTTTCAGATATTCTAAAACTTCCCTCCAGTTGGGGCTCTAACTAACTTGTCAATGCGCATAGTCACATACAAAACAATTCTATCATAGATTCAATTCCGTTTCTTCACGTCACAAACTCCAATAAGCACATAGTCACATACAAAACAATTCTATCATAGATTCATTTCTGTTTCTTTAAGTCACAAACTCCAATAGGCAACGAGTATTCCTATTTAGAGCATCTTAAAAAGGGAAAACCCAGCAAAAATGAAGATGAAAGATCAAGAAACTTGGCTTACATTCTCAGAGGAACATCATCCAATATCTACAACCAAACACACACAGCTCCACATACATGTACAAATAAAAACATACTTGCTCCAAGGATTGAAATAAATAAATTTGAAAAGAAGGGAATAAAAGCATACTTCCAATTCATGGATGATGATGGCAGTGGTACACCAAAATGGATCGACGGCCTTCATACATAGCTTAGCAGCTGGTCCACAAAGTATATCACCGAGAAATCCACAGAATATCGGTTTGCAACTTCAAGTTGTTCAGTAGTGAAAAGAAGTTCCAGAATTCGCATTTTGGGGGAGGGGGGGGGGGGGATAATGAAACAGAAGTAAGGAACTTCGTATGTATCTATCTCTAGGTCACAGAAGGTTAATAAATAACGAAGAAACCACCTTGTCTCCAGAACCAAAGAATGAGAAAATTTAAAAATACTTGGACCACATCAGTTCTCCAACATGGCTTCTACAACAGCACATATATGGCCTGAATCATATTACATACCACGGGGATAATTCATCACCATGTATGAAATCTGCTTCTTGCACTAGTTGGCGTAGAAGTTCAGATTTATAAAATTACATTCTTAGGACTTGGTGTCACTAATTGTTGAAAGGCATGAACGACCATTACATGGATTTAACAACCATATTTACTGTTTGGGTCAAGCCATTGATGATACAAGAATAAAAAGTATAAAAACTTCATCCCCCAATATATTGTTTTGGACAACACAGATGATTCCAAAAACCTTTTGGAAGTGGTCGATATCATGGAGAAAGGAAGGAAAAACATGAGAAACATAAGAAACATGTGCACATGAGAAACATAAGCCCAATAAACATTCAACAATGTAATTGGAGTGTTAAGGGAAAGAATTTTTGGGAAATATTGATGTAATTGGAGTGTGGGAAATAATTTTTGGGAAATATTTTTTATTTTTTTGGAATAAACTATACGTTGGATTTTTTGCTGGGAGAACTGATTGGATACATTATCTAAATAGCATGGGATAGAATTCACCGCAACAATTGGGTGTGAAAAGTTCAGTCAGAAAAATATTTTGAAAGTTTTGAAAAGAAATGGGAAACTTTTTATGGAAAGAGAATAAAAATATATAATAATGTTTGATTCTATTTGAAGCTTGATAATAAATTGTTTGCTGAAAGAAAAGTGTTTAACTTTTTCTGTTTCTCTAAAAATTCCAAAATGATTTCCTCAAGTGTCTTCATGGCTTGACCGAGGTCCAGAAACATCATGATCAATTTCATTTTTCCATTATTTTGAGTCTTGAATGTTTTAATTCAGAGCTTGATCAAATTTTCCATTTTGCCACAGATGCAATGTAATTCCTAATTCAAATTAGTTGATTATCACAGCCTCATAGGTCGCGAAAAATTGCAACGAAACAACAATGATGCCAACATAGTTGCAGTTATGTAGACTTAACTTTTTCACAACAGATATCCCAACATAATTTGTTATATTAAAGGTTAATCAGATAGCCCCATCAGAAAATAAGCATGATACTGAATCATAGAGACAGACAAAGCGGATGGCACATGTTTCTGTTATGATAATATTCAATTTGCAAAGATCTTGGTCATATGAATTGGAAAATGCACCATCAACAACGATAATGAATACGAAGGGGCGCATAGACTCTTAGAGGAATGGTTTGACCAAACAGATTCACTCAATTTGTAAAGATCTTGGTCGTATGAATTGGAAAATGCAGTATCAACAATGATAATGGATATGGAGGGACATACATATACTCTTAAGGGAACACAAACTGGAAGGACTAAACAACAAAAGTCAAAAACATTGGATGTGTCGTTCTATAGAATAAGGCTTTGATTCCACACATCATGTGGGGTATACGTTGGGACTTAAAAAATTGTTGTCACCGGTAACTTGCATACGGATGCTTCAACATAACATAGACAAATTGAATGACTTAATAGCCACAGGTAACAATTAGGCTAAGTTTATTTAATATTAAAAGGATATGATAATATTATGGAAGTATTGAAGTGTGGAGGAGAGAACCGAAATGAATGCACTCGCCTATAGAACTCTGGTTTATTGGCCTTAGCAATCTCTACGTCAAATTTGTCCCTCCAAGAGTTCTCGTGCCGCAGTGAGTCCTAGTTTGTAAGGAACAAAAGATACCTATTACATTGTTTCAGCATTTTAATATTTATATAATGAGAAGGTCACAAACAGAGAAGATAGTAAACAAAATTACACTTATAGTAACTGACCAATGATCCCAAACACAAAAGGTAGATGCACGTAGCTAAATTTGCATACTTAAGGTAAAATGAAAGTGGGGAGAAAAGAGCTAATAAAAAGGTTACAAAGAAAGGGGAGAAATATTTGCATCCAAATTCGAGTACAAAAATAGCTGGTATTCAACTAAATTCAACTCCTACAACAAAAGGGAGAATAATTTGCGAAAGATATCAGAAGTGAAAGGATGTTGGGTGCACTTTCAGGTCTGAATCAAAACATTCCACCATTAAAGAGCAAATCTAGAACAGTTCAGACACAAAGTTGGCCTGACTCAAAATTTGAAACCTTCCACCTTACTTAAAAAGGTAGAGAAGTGGAAAAATGAAAGGTTTAATAAAAGGTAAATAAAATAAATTTCAACAATTAAAAATATCATTCCCTCTAACTTCCATTAATTTCCAATCAGATCAGATCATAAATACTACTAGCACTGGTTTAAGAAAAAACATACAAATATTTAACCTCGTCAAATTTGTCAGAAATAATCCAATTCACTAATTCTTAATTTTTTTGAAGAAAAAGTCAAACAAGCAAGTTACTGTTACATACCCATAAAATAAAGTATGGACAGAATAAAATAGGGCTTGGGCATGTCACTCAGACATAAAAAAAAAGTATCATATGAATCCATTAAAGTGTGTAGCCCAACTTTGACCACATAAAACAATATACAGTCGTACCTAATTCTAGAGTCAATATAAAAAAAATAGATGTCCCAATCCACACCCGAGCACAGACAAACTGAAGCCCAACACCTAAAATGGAAGCAAAAATCCATTTCTACAAATGAACTGCGACTGAGCCACAGGGAGTTAATGGATTGATCTTACGAGTAGAGAAACCGCTGAGATTTTAAAAAAGAAAGATTTTTAGAATTGCAAGATCAAGATCTGAACTTGAATCACCCAGAAACAAGGAAACTAAAACTAAACATTCAAAAAATAACAATGAAGTACTTTAGAGATAGTGAGAGAGAAGATACCGAATAGAAGGAGACGATGAAGAGCAATTAGCTGGTGGTGAGGAGGCTAAGAAAAGAACCGATCTCAAATGGATCCACGGCAACGATGACAAATTTTGGGATGATGACTGCGACGATTTCCCCTATGAGGAAGTCTGACATCGTCTAAGAGCTTTCATCTACGAACCTTTATTTACTAGGGCTGCAACACAGATTTCAAAAAAAATTTCTGTAATGATTTGTATACTTCCTCCTCTCTCTCTCTCTTTTCAAATTAAAACTATAATTGTCGTTTTTACCAAGCAGTTCAGAATAAGGAGCCGTGAAGCAAGAGTTTTTTGCACGGCCATTAGCAACGCCGTAGGTCCGCAATCCGTCACGTCCGATGAACACTGCTCTTAACTGAACAAATGCCGCTGGAATATATCTGCTCCTGTGCCGCCGCAACATGCCTGTGAGTTTTTGTGCCGAGAAAAAAATGCTTCTCGACTCTTTTGCTTTGCTTATCCTGTTTTTAGTTCGATTCGGTGCTAAATGTGGATTTCTCCTATACATTATCCCAGAGATCCATACGCTGAATTTTTATCTAGGTTTTGCCTAGAAATTTTGGGTCGTCGGAAAAGTTGTATTGTTATATAGAGAAAGGCATCAAGTGGAGCAAAGGGGCAAGCTGGATATGATGGACTTGTTCCCTTGTACGGGCTCAGCTCCTTTCCACCTTTCATGGCTCCTCTTCACCGTTTATGGGTGTTTGTACTTATTTACAGTAATCACTTCCGTACGGACAGTAAAAAGAGAGACACTGAGTACTCGGAGGAATGGACGATTGGGATCAATTTATCTAACAGTTCTAGTTCTAGATTATCCTAGAAGAGTCTACACAAGAGAAGTATTGGTCTATTTGCAAGTTGAGCCCAAAGAACTTGAGTTAAGAAGATGGGCTACATGTGTTGGATCAAAACTGACCTCTAAGTTTCAAAACTTCGCAAAACGTGGCCCAAAGTAGCGGGTTATGACACATAGCTCCATTGATACGACACCGTTCTCGTGTCATTAGGTTACATATATAAATAAAATCAATTTTTCATAGACGAATAAATAAAAATTGTTAATTGCAATAACACAGACGTATGTTCACTGTGATAATTATAGAGACATTACTTCAAAAAAAAAAATCAATATTAAAATCAAATAATTTAAACATATATATATATATTTGTGCAATTTCGTGAAAGGGGATTTCATTTAATCTATATATTTATTAAATTAATTTGTAACAACATTAATTCCAGATGTAACATCAACACTGTAGGGTTGCTGCTAATTGAATTATTTTTTACCATTTAAAATTTCAAAATAATATAAATATTAATTATTTTCAATACTCAATTTTTAATTAAAATATTAACTATAATTACAAAACAAATTAATTATCATTTCGAATTTAGAAATATAGATTATATTTCATCCTTTAAATTTCTACATGTTTGGATTCATCCTTTAAATTTCTACATGTTTGGTCTCCTCGAATTCCAATCCAACCTTTCAGATTTCGAGATTACAACCTGTATACAAAACAACAATACAACCTGCAAAAAAAAAAATTGAGTTATATTTCATCTTTAAATTTCTACATACTTTGACTCATCGATTCCCACACAAACCTTTAAAATATCGAGAATGGAACCTGTATACAAAGCAACAACTACAACCCTGCGAAACTAAAATTGAGGGCCAACAATACAACACTGCGTGAAAAAAATTTAGCTCATTTGCAGTGACAAAATTTAGCTCATACACAAAATATATGGCTCCTCTATTTAATCTTATCAAAGAAGTTAACCCTTCAAAAATGCAATGGGCGCTCAAACTCAGATTGGTTCGATGCTATGAGTTACCTGCATATGGAAAAAGTGGGGATTTCACTCTTGAATGTGTTCTCCATGACAAAGAGGTACATTAGCATGTTTCACATTTTATTGAAATGCAAACTATCTTGACACTGTTTGATTTTTTGCATAGGGCGATCGCATTCATGCATCTACAAAGAAACCAATTCTTAAAGAAGGACATCTGTTCGCTATAAAAAATACTATCGTCGCAGAAAATCGAATGAACTATAAAACAACAGCAAGCAAGTATAAGATTAATTTTATCACAAAAACTCATATATGCGAAATCTTCGACGATTCATAGTCTTTCACCACTCAGATTGGTTCGATGCTATGAGTTACCTGCATATAGAAAAAGTGGGGATTTCACTCTTGAATGTGTTCTCCATGACAAAGAGGTACATTAGCATGTTTCACATTTTATTGAAATGCAAACTATCTTGACACTGTTTGATTTTTTGCATAGGGCGATCGCATTCATGCATCTATAAAGAAACCAGTTCTGGATAGTGTGAGACCAATTCTTAAAGAAGGACATCTGTTCGCTATAAAAAATATTATCGTCGCAGAAAATCGAATGAAATATAAAACAACAGCAAGCAAGTATAAGATTAATTTTACCACAAAAACTCATGTATGAGAAATCTTCGACGATTCATTCCTGATGATGTTTGATTTCAAGTCTTTCACCAATGTGAAGAATGCAGAAATTGAAGAAACTATGCTATTTGGTTAGTAATAAATTTCTACTAATAGAATCGTTGATAATCAATCTGATTTTTGACAAATTTTATAAATGTCTGTTAATTATTTGTTTTGTTTTGTAGATGTCATTGGACAAGTGGTGGCACGAGACTCACCACAAAGCAGAGAATTTGGAGGCCGCGAAACGAGACTCCTCGATATTGTTCTACAAGATTATGAGTATGCATATTCCCTATTCAAAAAATTTAATTTACAATAAACTAAGTTTTTGTTTCTTAAATAATGTTTTAAAGGGACAACAAGCTATCGTGTACTCTATGGGGAGATTTCGTCAACGACATCATGACACATTTGGAAAAATCTGGGAACAACCAAGTTATCATAATTCTGCAAATGTGTCGGTCAAAACAATTCAGGGGTGGAATCAGAGTTTCGAATACGTTCTATATCACTAAAATGATAGTAAAGGAGAGTTTTGGTGAAATTGTGCAATTTCGTGAAAGGGGATTTCATTTAATCTATATATTTATTAAATTAATTTGTAACAACATTAATTCCAGATGTAACATCAACACTGTAGGGTTGCTGCTAATTGAATTATTTTTTACCATTTAAAATTTCAAAATAATATAAATATTAATTATTTTCAATACTCACTTTTTAATTAAAATATTAACTATAATTACAAAACAAATTAATTATCATTTCGAATTTAGAAATATAGATTATATTTCATCCTTTAAATTTCTACATGTTTGGATTCATCCTTTAAATTTCTACATGTTTGGTCTCCTCGAATTCCAATCCAACCTTTCAGATTTCGAGATTACAACCTGTATACAAAACAACAATACAACCTGCAAAAAAAAAAATTGAGTTATATTTCATCTTTAAATTTCTACATACTTTGACTCATCGATTCCCACACAAACCTTTAAAATATCGAGAATGGAACCTGTATACAAAGCAACAACTACAACCCTGCGAAACTAAAATTGAGGGCCAACAATACAACACTGCGTGAAAAAAATTTAGCTCATTCGCAGTGAGAAAATTTAGCTCATACACAAAATATATGGCTCCTCTATTTAATCTTATCAAAGAAGTTAACCCTTCAAAAATGCAATGGGCGCTCAAACTCAGATTGGTTCGATGCTATGAGTTACCTGCATATGGAAAAAGTGGGGATTTCACTCTTGAATGTGTTCTCCATGACAAAGAGATTCATTAGCATGCTTCACATTTTATTGAAATGCAAACTATCTTGACACTGTTTGATTTTTTGCATAGGGCGATCACATTCATGCATCTATAAAGAAACCAGTTCTGGATAGTGTGAGACCAATTCTTAAAGAAGGACATCTGTTCGCTATAAAAAATATTATCGTCGCAGAAAATCGAATGAAATATAAAACAACAGCAAGCAAGTATAAGATTAATTTTATCACAAAAACTCATGTATGCGAAATCTTCGACGATTCATTCCCATCGATGATGTTTGATTTCAAGTCTTTCACCAATGTGAAGAATGCAGAAATTGAAGAAACTATGCTATTTGGTTAAGTAATAAATTTCTACTAATAGAATCGTTGATAATCAATCTGATTTGACAAATTTTATAAATGTCTGTTAATTATTTGTTTTGTTTTGTAGATGTCATTGGACAAGTGGTGGCACGAGACTCACCACAAAGCAAAGAATTTGGAGGCCGCGAAACGAGACTCCTCTATATTGTTCTACATGATTATGAGTATGCATATTCCCTGTTCAAAAAATTTAATTTACAATAAACTAAGTTTTTGTTTCTTAAATAATGTTTTAAAGGGACAACAAGCTATCGTGTACTCCATGGGGAGATTTCGTCAACGACATCATGACACATTTGGAAAAATCTAGGAACAACCAAGCTATCATAATTCTGCAAATGTGTCGGTCAAAACAATTCAGGGGTGGAATCAGAGTTTCGAATACGTTCTATGTCACTAATATGATAGTAAAGGAGAGTTTTGGTGAAATTGTGCAATTTCGTGAAAGGTGATTTCATTTACTCTATATATTTATTAAATTAATTTGTAACAACATTAATTCCAGATGTAACATCAACACTGTAGGGTTGCTGCTAATTGCAAAATTCCCAAAGTCGCTCAGCAATATTTCAGCACCAACACCTCATACAATTTTGGAGGATATTTCAACATCAAATGATTTATTTCGTACCATTGAACAAATTTCAGAAAATAATGAGGTCTGTCTTAATGCACTCAATGTTAAATTCTGTTTTATTACAAAGTTGTACGTTTCTATAATTTTAGAATGTGCTTTATTTTGATTTTCTAGAAAATAATGAGGTCTGTCTTAATGCACTCAATGTTAAATTCTGTTTTATTACAAAGTTGTACGTTTCTATAATTTTAGAATGTGCTTTATTTTGATTTTCTGTCTAACACAGGTATGAAGTTTTTGGGTCTACGCAAGAATTGTATGTGTAGAGTCGCATGAAGATTGGTCATATATATCCTACAAAAAGTGTCCAAAGAAACTCACTCCAGTTGGTGACAAGTTTTATTGTGAAAGGTGTGACCATTTCGATACAACCGGGCATTTGAGGTTTGTTTATAGGATATAAATTGTATTTGTGTTATTCAATACACAAAATTTGATATTTACAATTTATTGACAAAAAAATGGCTTCGCTCATTAATGATTAGATTCAAGATTCAAGTGCGGGTTGTAGATAACACTGGAAATGCTCTTTTCCTGCTATGGGATAGAGAATATTTTGAGCTCATTGGAAAGACGGCTCTTGAGTTGAGGACAGAAATGAAGAACATGGTTATTTCTAGCCCAAAAAACGAATACATGACAGATCTTTTCCATAATCAAGGAAATTATAAATCCTCAATAGATCTGTACAAGTTTCTGTAAAAACAAAAACAAAAAATAATGACATGTTCCTTTGAAAAAAGAGTCATCAATATTTAGACAGATCTTTTCCATAATCAAGGAAATTATAATTCCTCAACGGATCTGTACAAGTTTCTATCGAAAAAAAAAACAAAAATAAGAAATCCGTATACAAGATCCAAGGATTTATCGAATAATACAATCATGTAGTCTACGTTAGAAAAATGATTCAAATCTTGAAAAACAATCGAAAAATAAAACGAAAAAACCAAAAAAACAACAAATCTATAAACACAAATTTCGGAATTTCTATGAAAGAAAAAAAGAGAAGAGAGCGAGAAGTAAAAAATGGAAGACAACCGTTTCTGCCAAAAAGAGATGGTAAGAATTGTAACATATATTTATACATATATATTTATATAATCGTTTTAGGGTTTCTATAATGGGCCAATTATACTGGGCCTAAGGAAATTGTCTAACGGGTCGACTAATCTATTTGTAATGGGCCAATGATGGATCTGGATAACAGATCCATATCTGAGTGAATTACACAAAACCTGTTATTGTGTTTTTAACGTTTCTACTAAGTGTGCAGATGTTAGCTGGAAATACAACAAGAGAAATTGAATCAGATAGTGCAGCAGAACAAGAGCTGAAAACAGTAAAACACGATTTCGGAGGCCTAAACGAAGGAATTTGGCCGAAAAGCAGCTTAGGTCATCAAACAAAGTTCAATGAGTTGTGCTCGTTGGACCGTTCAGGAGGGAGTAGCACTGGTCTCATGCGAAAATATGCAAGTTGGTTCAGATGTGCGCGAAGATGGACCAGCTGGAGCGCTAAGGAGAAGATGGACCAGCTGGAGCAATAAGTTGAACCAGCTGCTGGAACGATAAGAACCAGCTGGAGCGCTAAGGCGATGATGATGTCAGCATTTCTATTGGAGGAATCTGGAATCAGCGATGATGACGTCAGCTTTATCAGCAGACAACAAGCTGTGATGAGCGACTATGACGTCAGCAATATCAGCATACAAAAAGATGGATCAGCAGCAGTGACATCAGCAGAATCAGTAGATGGATCAGCGATGATGACGTCAACAGTGATGTCATCACAATCAGCAGTTGAGCAAAAGCAATATCAGCAGTTGATAAGAGAAGCACAAGAGATGGAGCGACGTCGTTTAACTCTTAACAGTGAATCAGACGTAGCGCGAAGAAAGATGAAACAGCAAGTTACTATTACAGAAGCTAGTTGAACGATGAACAGCAAGTACTGTTGACGAAGCTATTGAAGAGTCTGAAACAGACGAAGTAATCGAACAGAAGCTGTTGGACATACCATTACGGTATCTGATTACAGCAACCATTGATCAGCTGTTGTTCAAAGTGAAGAAGAAGCGAATAGCTGATAACAGGCATTGATCAGGTGCAAGCGAAGCAGTTGACGAATTATATTATGAAGAATTACTAAAGTTGGATGCCAACTGCTGAGCCTAGTTCAAGTGTTGAAGACGACAAAAAGCCTGCAAAAGAAAAGGACACAAGGACAACTCCCTGTCGGTACTTTACAGAACATATTTGAACGGAAAGAAAAGTGTGTCCAACGGATTGAATTTGAACAGAGGCTATTTAAGGGAGAAGATTTGAAGGAAGAAGATGTTTTTCTGTGAGGATTAAAAGAGAGAACAAACAGAGGGAAGAAAAACAGGAAGATGAAGCAGTCGACCACCATTAGAGAGGAGCTTACTACGAGTGTCGACTGCTGAGTCTTCATCAGCTTTTGTAGAAGCATTTCCCAGTGTGTGAGATTTATTCTTTAGAGAGTTGAGCGTTCACTGTAAAATCTCACACACACAGATTCACTCGCATGTTTTGAGAGATGTGCGAAATTGATTAGCGAGTGAATCACAATCCAAAAATCAGATCCCGTCCAAGCACGAAGACGTTAAACTCTGTGTTTGTAGCCTTTCTCACATAGGCGTAAAACAAGTGAGTGACACAGCCGAGGGCTGGTGTAAAGGATATGATTTCACCTGGAGCGAGGCTCGGTGACTCATCTTCTAATGGAACCTTCCGAGGATGAAGAAGGGGAGATGTAGGAGATTGAGCTCCGAACTTCCAGAAACAAATAGCAGTGTATTGTATTCTTTTATTTATTTACAGCATTCCGCATTTGCATTTACCATTAGCACTCACGCATAACAGAAATCACACTTGCACACAGTCGAACCGATTTCTGTTTACAGAAATCTGTTTGCATCGAGTTGTTTTAAAATTTAGGATTCAGTTCTGGTGGTTTCCGTATGTTTTTATTACATACCAAATCTGTCTCCGGTGCTCTCGTGTTTTTATGTTCAAGAACCATGAGCTATTGTAGCCCTTTATAGCAAGCGCAAATTTTTATTTATCAGTAGCAGCGCTCGCTTTGCATTAATTTCCTATTTTCGGTCCTAACAGCCAATTATACATATATATATACATGCATCTCTACTTTTGATGTTGTAGTAATGGGCCTATATATACATATATATATACATATATATATATATAGAGATAATTGTTTTAGGCTTTTTTTTTTAGGTTGTATATGAGCCGAACGAATCTTTATCAGATTATAAATTTTTTCTAACGTGTACACTAACATATGCCTACCTTCTAAGACATCTTTATTTAAAATTCATTTTCCAACTAATCTATATAAATCTTTATCAGATTCAAAGAAGGTCGCTTTCCTTTTGGACTGATTTTAAATATTCGGGTATAACAATATTTTTTTTTGTGTATTTAATATTTTTTTAATTAAGGTAATATGTGGTCAAAATATTGATAAAATGTAAAGATACAAATAAATAGAACTAAATATTTTCAATACAAGAAATTTATAATTAAATAAACACATGCAAATCACAATAGTATCATTTATCGCTTTCGGGTGTATCAAATTAAAGAAGTGGCTCAAATTATGTCCTAACTCTAACTCATATATGCTAAATTACTTTTTTCCCATTTTTTTTTATTGATTCGATGTCTTTTTTTGAGCAGCTAATGCATCAAGGTTGGCCGACATCAATTTTTCTTCAGAAATACCCAACAACACAACTGCAAATATAAAAATATCATTGATTTAACAAGTATGGTGATTAGTATTTATATTTTATTTTTTAAAAAAAGTATGACTCAACGAATGATGGCAAAATATGTTTTTTTATGTAATATAACGTGTAGTTATTGTTTTTATGATTTTTTTGCAGTTGATGCATCTGATACAATTCATTCGGTTTCTATTCTGGAAAACCAAATTGAGTGCGAGAATCTTCACAAATGTATAAATTAAAATTGTTGATTTATATACAGAGTATTGGGATATAGGGGATCCAATGTACAAATGTGTTTTTTGTGGTGCGATGTTCTGGTATGAAGAGAGATTAAGTCGAAATTATAGATCTCGAAATCCTAAGTACTCTTTGTGTTGTATGGAAGGAAAAATACAACTTCCTTCACTAAAAAGACCACCTCAAGTATTGCGTGATTTACTATATGGGGTGAGTGATAAGAGCAAGCATTTTTTGGAGAACATCCGTTGGTACAATAATATGTTTTGCTTCACATCAATGGGAGGAAAAATAGATTCAAGTTTAAATCAAGGCGGATATCCTCCAGTTTTTAAGCTTCATGGACAAAATTATCATTTAATTGGAAGTCTGCTTCCATCTGAAGGTGCATCCCCCAAGTTCGCTCAACTATATATTTACGACACAGAAAATGAAATTTCCAATCGGCTTTCTGCTGTCAGGTATATATCTAAAACTATATATTATATTTCATATACCATATATGTGATCTTGGTGATACTAATTAATTTCCATTCAATCGACATAGACGAAATAATGAAACAAATGATATGCATTTGGAGATAATTTCTGATTTGAAGGTCATGTTAGATGAGAACAATGTTTTGGTCAAGTCTTCTAGGATGGCCAAAGAAAGAATGACGGCAGATGGACAATCCAATGTCATATTAAAGTTGATTGGTAGAAGAGGTGGTGACGGAAGAAGGTATAATATTCCTTCTGCTTCTGAGGTTGCTGCATTGATTGTGGGAGATTTTGACGAGTCTTTTGGCGAGAGGGATATTGTAGTTGAAACACAAACTGGACGACTTAAGCGTATCAATGAGTTGAATCCTGCATATCCTGCTCTCCAATATCCTATAATTTTTCCCTATGGTGAAGATGGTTATAGATAAGATATTCCATTTTCAGAATCTAATTCAAGTGTTGGAGGACGAAAAAAAGTGAGTATGAGAGAATATTTTGCTTATCGACTGCATGATAGAGATTCAGATTCTTCAAGTATTTTGTTTTCAAGAAGACTATTTCAACAGTTCATTGTTGATGCATACACAATGGTTGAATCTGCAAGGTTGACATATATTCGGATGCATCAGAAACAATTGAGATGTGAAATGTGCAAAGGTCTTCAGGATGCACTTTTGCATGGTGAAACAAATGCATCTACACAATGAAAACGTATAATCCTGCCTTCAACTTTTACCGGCGGGGCAAGATATATGATTCAAAACTACCAGGATGCGATGGCTAGATGTAAATGGGCAGGTTATCCAGATTTGTTTATTACATTTACATGTAATCCAAAATGGCCAGAAATTATGAGATTCGTTGATGCGCGAGGTCTAAGGGCTGAAGATCGTCCCGATATTGTCTGTAGAATCTTTAAAATGAAGCTGGATACTTTGATTAAGGATCTTAGAAAGAAAAAGATATTTGGAAATGTTAAAGCAGGTAAAAAAATTATTATTTACTGTAGTTATATCTAACAAACTATTTTTGAACAATTTTAGTAAATTAATATATTATAAGACATAATTATTTATTTTTTATTTTATAATTGCAGTAATATATACTGTTGAATTCCAAAAGCGAGGATTGCCGCATGCTCACATTTTGCTTTTCTTATGTAAAGAAGACACATATTCAACTGTAGAAGCGATCGATCATATTATTTCTGCGGAAATCCCTGATGAAAAAGGTGATCCAATTTATTACCAT
>KV018451.1:49855-65723 GCA_001598015.1 Dorcoceras hygrometricum
GAACCCATCTTTCTTTCCTTTTCATTTGTAAATCATTTTAAACATGAACTTTAAACATACTGTAACATATAGGCAAGAAGACTCAGAAAACATCAATATATGCTTTAAATGGTGAGTCAAGAATCAGCTTTTACTTGCCTTAAACGAAGCTTTACAACAGCAACCTATTCCTGCAGAAATCTTCTCCTTTAAGCAACGCACGAACTTTTCTGGAGAATATTTTGAAGAACACTAAAGATTTTCTTCGCAAAATATAAGGATCTTGCTTTCAAAACATGTTTTTAGATGAAAGGGATTGGTGGCACGCTACTTGTGAAATTAAGCATCACACACTTATAAAATTTAGTAAAATTCCCTTCCTATCATTATAATTTGTAAAACACCAAACCTTTTTCAAAAGAAATCATTTGTCCTCCTTAAAGATATTTTCAATCCCTTTAAAAACTGTTCGTGCATCACCCTTGGAGTCATCCACTGAAACCAGCTGCGTCACATCTATTTTTCTGAAATCATTCAAATCAGACAATGCATAAAATTTCAACATGCCATTTTAGGATAAAATGAACAAAATGCATAATGTGGTCCTATGGATTTTGGGGCGTTACACTAAACATCTCCATCGCAAAGACTAAAGGAATCTTCAACTGGGAATCTTGGCCATAAAATTCCATTTCTCGCCAGACTGGGGCCTAAATCGCACAACACCATGGAAACAATCCACGGTGGCCCTATAGCTAGACAACACGTCCATTCCCACTATACAGTCATAATCCCACATCACTAGCCTGATTAGGTTTGCTAACAACACACTCTCGCCAAACATAAGAACACCATTCAACAAAATCTCCAGGGAGAACAGGCTCACGCTGGCAGGAGTCGCAACCGATACAACATCACACAAAGTAGTGGTATGCAAACAATGCTCAACCACGAATGCATCAGAAATAAAAGAATGCGACGCTCCTGTATCAAACAACACACGCACAGGAAATCAAAGATAAAGCAAGTACCTGAGATAATCCCCCGCCCGAAGTGCCCTCCGCTTGCTCCCTAGTCATGGCATTCACTTGGGCAAACTGAGGTCCAGAAAACTGAGGGTGGGAAGACTGTCCCAACCGCGAAGGACCAAGCTCCTGAAACGGCCTAAACTGAGGCTCCCCCAACCTCTGCTGCTGAACAGGAAAAGCAGAACGACCTCTAGATGATCCACCTCGACCCTACGATGGAACTACGGTATGCTGTGATCCAGACAAAGGACACACTCTAGCAAAGTGTCCGTACTGACCACAGACATTACAAGAACCCTGCACACTAGATGATCCACCTCGACCCTACGATGGAACTACGGTATGCTGTGATCCAGACAAAGGACACACTCTAGCAAAGTGTCCGTACTGACCACAGACATTACAAGAACCCTGCACACCTACACACTGCGCTGTAGGGTGCTTTCCACAACACTGGCCACAATACTCAACCTTGGTACCACCGCTGCTGGAACTACTAGAGCCCGAAGAACTAGAACCAGACTTCTTCTTAAACTGCTTACCACGAGGCCTAAACCCCTAATGTCCAAACTGTTGGGCTACTTGTTGCTGCTGTTGGGGTGGCTGAGACGACTGCACAGACTGGGAAGGTTGCGCTCCCTGAACCACTGGACGACTACTCTGCGCCACCTGCGGCCTACCATGAGACCGACAGTTCCTCAAACCTTCCTCGATGTCGATCGCACTGTCCACCGCCTCTACATAGCTCTTCGGCGAGCTAGCCAAAACTAAGGAATACAGCTCCTCGTTCAACCACTCAAGAAACCTAGTTCTCTTCGCTATCTCCCGGCCAGAAACATGGGGCACGTATGCAAGAAGGGAAGAAAACCTGCGGGCATACTCTCTAGAAGACATACTGCCCTGCTCCAAATTATCAAACTCACGCTCACGGGCGTTCACGTAGGACTCCGGACATACTCCTGACAAAAAGCAACACAAAAATTGTCCCACGTAATCCCTACACCTGTCTCTTCAAAAGTCCTCGAAGCGCCTCTCCACCAACGCTCCGCACCTTTCCTCAACTGGAAAGTAGCCAGACTCAACTTGAGTTCATCATCATACTGCACACGATTAAACAATCCCGTGAATGCTGTAACCACGAATCTGCATCAGCCCGAGACTCATCCCCATTGATTACCTGAGGATTCATACGCTGAAACCTCGCCATAACGAGTTCCATATTGTTCACTCGGGCAGCCAACTCATCAACCTCATCCTCAGCCAGCCTACCGCGACCACGGCGAGGAAAAATACGCTGATCACCTTTGGTCTGACCTTCTGACTCTTCCGGAATCTGCCCTCTACCTCTAATACAACACAATTAAATGCAGCAAATAGGTCACATAATCAAGCACATGCAACACACAACATTGTGGCTAGACTCAAGTGTGATCATTAGAAATCGAGCTTATCCCAGCTTAAACTATGATACCAAAAAATGTCAGGCCTCGTGCTATACTCAGAGTTAAACCACGCAAAATAATAGCTAAAGCATACAAAAGTGGCTTAAAATTTTTGCTTTAGGCCTGACGATTTAAAACATATAATTTAAAATACACAATACTGAAAATATCCTAGTTTACAAACACACAATACAACAGTACATCATTTAAACAAATACAAGTACTACAACATACAACTGAATCCCACAAGCACAGGGCATTCCTCGGCTGTCAGTACTAGTACATATATGCTATACGCTAACTGGGACACTCTATCCACCTCCTGGGCACCTCCAGCTGGTCAAAGCCACGACCAGCAGAGAAACCTGGGAAACCTGAAAACAAATACATGCAACAATAAACAAGCCCCAGAGGGACATCGGGGTCAAACCCCAGTACGGAGAGCAATATAAATAGCATAAGGAAAGCAACATATAAATATGCAAATGCTATGCAAAGGATCAAGGCTACAACCAAAAACAGGGAGCCAAAGGATAGCATCAACAGCATGATCAAAGGAAAGACAATCAGTGGCCACGAGTATACTGAGCACATGGGAGCTACGAACTCATCTCCAGTACACCATACCAGATGCTAAACAGACAGCTCCACCTGATGTTGCCCACTCATGAGATGTGGGAGCTACCCACTCCGCTCATAGCTGCTAACAAACCCAGCAGGGAGATGAGGTACGGGAGTTACCCGCTCGCCTTCGAGGTATACGGGAACTACCCGCTCGTCCTCAAATACAGAATCTTGGTATTCTCAAATCAACAGAACAGGAACAACTAGCAAAACAGAGCTCAACGGGATAATGCGTGTATGCAAATGCAATAGCTGATATCAACACAATGCACAAAAGATAACAGCACAGAGCATACACAGCAAGCACATAATCCATGCTCCATCCTAAGCTGTAACAAGCTCACATCCGTACCTCAATTCTCTGTGAAACAATTACAAGCAAATTGCCACAATGACGTACCGAGCACATAGATCTACCACCTGCTCAACGGCAACACATAAAACCTCAGGGACCGAAGCATAGAAAACAACAACTGGGAGTTACGAACTCCACCAGCACTACCATACCTCTTTAACTCAACAGAAAGCTCTAAACAAGCTTAAATGTAGGATCTATACTTACCCCAAAAATCTAGGAGCGAAAACCGACGCTTATGCTTACAGACTACAGAAGGGAGATGTCTTCGCACACCTCACCAACTTCAAGCAAACATTCGAAAACAATATCCAAACGAAGCGTCTCAGCAAGAGGAGTCCAACGCTACCACTCTTACTCTCGTTGGAGCTGTGTACCACTGGCAATCGTAGAAGATAAGGTTCGGTGAACAGTAGCTAGGGTATCGCGACAGAAATTAGAAATCGGGAAATATTCTATGTATGGAAACTGGATACTCAAATCGAAGACCAAGTCCTCTAATATAAGTCAAAGCTGCTCACAGCTGAAGAAACAGTATCCACCATACTTAATCCATCAGAACTGGTATTCCCGCTCACAGACAGATCTTGCAACAAATCTCACTTTACGCCAAAACAGTGATCGCTACAAACTCAAACGACGTCGCAGAGAATTACTGTTGCAACTGGACACGTCACCCGCTACTCACTACTGAACACTAACCAACATTTGTTCGCAACGCAACAAAAGATCTCTCACACAGCTGACGCTAACGCAACTCACAGCTGAGTCTTCTTCGCTAATCCAAAACTCTATCATTCCAACTAATCCAAACGACGACGTACTAGTACCCGCTACTGAAGCACGCTATCTCACCACTAAACACTAACGACAACAGATCTCGCTACAACTAGTGACGTCACCACTGCTGAACGCTAACATTCAGCGCATTTAAACAAATACAAGTACTACAACATACAACTGAATCCCACAAGCACAGGGCATTCCTCGGCTGTCAGTACTAGTAAATATATGCTATACGCTAACTGGGACACTCTATCCACCTCCTGGGCACCTGCAGCTGGTCAAAGCCACGACCAGCAGAGAAACCTGGGAAACCTGAAAACAAATACATGCAACAATAAACAAGCCCTAGAGGGACATCGGGGTCAAACCCCAGTACGGAGAGCAATATAAATAGCATAAGGAAAGCAACATATAAATATGCAAATGCTATGCAAAGGAACAAGGCTACAACCGAAAACAGGGAGCCAAAGGATAGCATCAACAGCTCAACAGCAAGATCTGATCAAAGGAAAGACAATCAGTGGCCACGGGTATACTGAGCACATGGGAGCTACGCACTCATCTCCAGTACACCATACCAGATGCTAAACAGACAGCTCCACCTGATGTTGCCCACTCATGAGATGTGGGAGCTACCCACTCCGCTCATAGCGGCTAACAAACCCAGGAGGGAGATGAGGTACGGG
The DNA here is from genome assembly GCA_001598015.1 of Dorcoceras hygrometricum. NCBI lineage: Eukaryota > Viridiplantae > Streptophyta > Magnoliopsida > Lamiales > Gesneriaceae > Dorcoceras > Dorcoceras hygrometricum. The sequence continues at coordinate 54,756 of KV018451.1, forward strand.
AGTTACCCGCTCGCCTTCGAGGTATACGGGAACTACCCGCTCGTCCTCAATACAGAATCCTGGTATTCTCAAATCAACAGAACAGGAACAACTAGCAAAACAGAGCTCAACGGGATAATGCGTGTATGCAAATGCAACAGCTGATATCAACACAATGCACAAAAGATAACAGCACAGAGCATACACAGCAAGCACAAAATCCAGGCTCAATCCTAAGCTGTAACAAGCTCACATCCGTACCTCAATTCTCTGTGAAACAATTACTACGAGCAAATTGCCACAATGACGTACCGAGCACATAGATCTACCACCTGCTCAACGGCAACACATAAAACCTCAGGGACCGAAGCATAGAAAACAACAACTGGGAGTTACGAACTCCACCAGCACTACCCTACCTCTTTAACTCAACAGAAAGCTCTAAACAAGCTTAAATGTAGGATCTATACTTACCCCAAAAATCTAGGAGCGAAAACCGACGCTTATGCTTACAGACTACAGAAGGGAGATGTCTTCGCACACCTCACCAACTTCAAGCAAACATTCGAAAACAATATCCAAACAAAGCGTCTCAGCAAGAGGAGTCCAACGCTACCACTCTTACTCTCGTTGGAGCTGTCTACCACTGGCAATCGTAGAAGATAAGGTTCGGTGAACAGTAGCTAGGGTATCGCGACATAAATTGGAAATCGGGAAATATTCTAAGTATGGAAACTGGATACTCAAATCGAAGACCAAGTCCTCTAATATAAGTCAAAGCTGCTCACAGCTGAAGAAATAGTATCCACCATACTTAATCTATCACAACTGGTATTCCCGCTCACAGACAGATCTTGCAACAAATCTCACTTTACGCCAAAACAGCGATCGCTACAAACTCAAACGACGTCGCAGAGAATTACTGTTTCAACTGGACACGTCACCCGCTACTCACAACTAAACACTAACCAACATCTGTTCGCAACGCAACAACAGATCTCTCCAACAGCTGACGCTAACGCAACACACAGCTGAGTCTTCTTCGCTAATCCAAAACTCTATCATTCCAACTGATCCAAAGGATGACGTAGAACTACTCACTGCTGAAACACGCGAGCACGCTCTCTACTACTCAGCGACAATAGATCTCGCTACGACTTCTGAATACAACCACTACTGCTGACGTCACCAATGCTGAGCGCCAACATTCAGCGATGACTCAGCACTCGCTACTGAACAGATTCCACGCCAACTCTAACTCTCCAGAACTTTTCTAAGGGCTAAAACAAAACCCGATAGCTTCTCTAAGCATATCGACTCAAATATGATCTCAATCAAACCCGATTAATTAACTCAATTAATCTTATCAGCTTTCAGGTCTCACATCTCTCCCCCACTAAAACAGGATTTCGTCCTCGAAATCGATCAACTCCAAAACATGAGTTCAAGATAACTGGGAAAAAGAAACACAAGCAACCAACTACTGGAACAAAACAACATCTACTCAAACAGATGCGGCCACTCCCGCTGCATCTTCTGTGAGCCCCTAGGCTCATTAGCTTTTAAAATGGTGCAGGTGAGACAGTTAAGGGACAAGCGAAAGGTGGAAGCTGAGACAGCTGGGTGGTGAAGTGTTTATCTATGGACAGTGTTTCCCGTGTCTTAGATGTTGTTGTATTTTATCATAGACATCTGTATTAGATCAATTGCAACAGTAGTAAATTCATATAGAATTTCAGATGTCGTAATATTGCTTTGCAGTATATATATGAAATCTGTTTTCCGCAAATTTTCAGTACTTGGCGCCAAACGTTTGTATATCAGATTTGTGTTTGTGTTTCGAAATATTTCTATTTTATAAGAAATACAGCTTATAACAAATTGTTATTCAGCCCTTCTTTTTATTTCAAAATTTTATTTCATCCCAAATACGTGACCCCGTGGGTTCGGATGTCACAGTGTTCTTGGTAAACCCACTACAAAATCCATTGCAATGTTGTCCCATTTCCATACAGGTATAGGGAGAGGTTTTAACATCCGTGCTTGTCATTGATGTTATGCTTTTACTTGTTGGCATGCTAAACATAAGAAATGGAAATGGAGATATCACGTTTCATTCCCAGCCACCAAAACAGCTGTAGCAAATCTTTATACATTTTCGTACCTCCTGGGTAAATGGAATAAGTAGTGTTATGGGCTTCATTCATAATCTCAGTGCACAAGTTACCAGCTCACGGTACTCATAATCCTTCTTGGTATTTCACCTACTATTGTTGTATAAATATTTCCACCTCTGTCTTCATATTGTTGCTTCCATTTAAGTAGTTGATCATCACTCGCTTGACCTTCTCTGATGCGATCTTTTAACGTAGACCGAATGGTAAGCATAGCTAATCTTGCAGCGCACTCTTGCGTAATGCACCAGTTCAAATCTCTCAATTTCTTTAGCTAATGGTATCTGGATTGAAAGTTGAGCTAACCCCACAACTTTTCTACTCAACGCATCGGCTACTATGTTAGCTTTATAGGGGTGATCAGTTAATAACACAATCATAGTCTTTTACCAGTTCTAACCATCTTCATTGCCTCATGTTGAGATCCTTCTGGGTAAAAAAATACTTGAGTCTCTTGTGGTCTATAAATATTTCGCATTTTTCCCCATAAAGGTAGTTCCTCCAAATCTTCAGTGCAAACACTACTGCTGCGAACTCTAGGTCATGCGTAGGATAATTTTTCTCATGAGTTTTCAGTTGCCTCTAGGCATAGGCAATCACCTTCTTTTCTTGCATAAAGATATCACCAAATCCTATCTTTGATGAATTTGTAAAAATCGTGTAGTTCCATTTTCCAGATGACAATGTTAAATTAGGGGCTTGTATCAATGCTTGCTTTAGTCTCAAAGCTGAACTGACATTCCAGTGTCCATGTTAAAATCATCTTCTTGGTCAATATTGTTAAAGGGAAAACTATCTTTGAGAATCCCTCGATAAAACGCCGGCGATAACCTACAAGTCCTAAGAAACTAAGAAACTCTACAATGATCTTAGGTACAAGCACTCCCGAACTGCTTCGAATTTCGATGGGTCTACTGTTATACCACTCGTAGAAATTATATGACCAAGAAACGCAACCTTTTCAAGCCAAAATTCACACTTACTAAATATAGATAAAAGTTGCTTAGTTTCTAAAATTTTCAGCACGCACCTAAACTGTATTGAGTGTTCGGTCTTGTTCTTGGAATAAATCACAATATCATCTATGAACACTATCACGAATTGATCTAAGAATGTTTGAAACACTCTATTCATTAAATCCATAAACACCGAAGACGTTTTTTTTCAACCCAAAGGGCATCACTAGAAATTCGTAATGTACATAGCGCGTTCTGAAGGAATTTTGTAGATATCGGCTTCTTAGATCTTTAGCTGATGATATTCAGATCGGAGGTATATCTTAGAGAATATTTCTACACCTTGTAACTGATCAAATAGATCGTCGATCCTAGAGAGATGATACTTATTCTTAAAAGTTAACTTATTCAACTCCCTATAATCGATGCATTAGCACATACTACCATCCTTTTTCTTGACAAACAATACTGGGGCTCCCCATGGTGAAGTGCTAGGACGGATGAAACCTTTGTCTAAAAGGTTTTGGATTTGATCTTTTAACTCCTTCATCTCTGGATGAGCAAGTCTGTATGGCGTCTTAAATATAGGAGAAGCTTCAGGTACTAAATCAATAACAAATTCAAGCTCCCGATCTGGTGGTAGACCAGATATGTCGTTTGGAAATACATCATGGAATTCATTTACTACTTAAACATTTTCCAGTTTAGACTTCCTATCCTCTACTATTTTACAACACACTAACTAGAAATCCTTGATATCCCTTCTTTAAATAGCTCTGGACTTTTTCAGAGCTGATATCAGCTTAGAAGTTTTGGTGAGTCTCTCAGCTTGGAACAAAAAAGGGTTTCGTTGGGTTGTTTAATCTCAAGAGTCTCTCAGCTTGGAACAAAAAAGTGTTTCCGTTGGGTTGTTTAATCTCAACGGTACTTTGAATAAAATCTATACTTGTTCCAAACTTAGTTAACCAATCTATTCCCAAAATTAAATCAAACTCAAGCATAGGAATACTATTAAATCTGCATAAACGATATACCCTTGCAGTTTAAGCTCTATGTTGTGAAAAATGCTATTGTTTAATAAGTTTTCTCCTGATTGAATGTTAAAACAATAATCTATATGTAAAACTTCCGGTCAAATAGATCATGTTGCACCAAAATCTTATAAAGCTAGAGTAGCCGTACTGGCGACAACAATTTTACCTGTAACCACCGTAGAGTCTAGTTGAGCCTGATCTGCTTCCATAGCATAGGCTCTATTGATGATGAGTTGCTTGGATTGTGGACAATACTTAGATATGTGGCCTAGCTAGCCATACTTGTAGCACACACCTTGTAGCGCCCCAAAATCCATAGGACCACAAATTCTCATCTTCATAATTCGAGGATTCATTTCTAATTTCAGATTTCAGCTTGTTTGCTTAATTGAAAAGAATATTTCTTATTTTCCAGATGCGAGACATGATGCAAGGTCTGACCAGCTGTTACTCCAAGCATCAGCTGGGTGATTTTGGAGGTTGAAATAAAATGAATTTCGAGTGGGAGGATGACTTTTATTAAAATGAGAGTATTGTTTTAACAAATTAAAATAGTAACAGGGGATATTTAGTAAATTCTGGAGAAGTAGGTGTGGAACACCATGCCTACTCAAGTGTTTTTCCCCTGTTACAAGTCAGACTCCCATGCCTATGGTACATTGGACTATAAGATCAAAGTTTGTAAGAAAAATCTTTAATTTCATCAACGAAACCATAGGAAACTCGCTGTGGTTCTTGGAGAGACTTGCTGCTAGACCTGCTGTGTTTTCGTGTTCTCCTGTATTGAGGCAAGTAAATCTTATTCTTGCTACACCATGAAAGCATATGTATTGTTTTTACTTCGTTTTTTTTATTCCTTTCCAAAGTTATGTTTAATATCAGTCATTGATCATAGGTTGCTGATATTGAATTGTATGTTTAATGCTTGAGTTCACAGAGGGTGTATGTTTGGAACTAAAACTGTATTTTACAGAGTTGATGATGTTGATTTTAAAACACTGAGCATTTCAGATTCCAACACACGTAAATTAGGATGTTCTTATTTTCTCTGGTTTACTGTTCATATCGTATTTCATAACCATCAGCTGGTCTACTGTTCATATCGCATTTCTTAACCATCGACTGGTTACTGTTGCTTGCGACAGGTTACTGTTGTTTGCGATTGGTTTTACTTGCGACTGGTTACTGTTGCTTGCGACTGGTGTCTCTTGCGATTGATTCTTTCCCCTAAGTACCTCACTACTGATTTACATCCAGCGTCTGGTTTTCTTTCATCTGCTGATTTCCATTACCCACGACTGGTTGTCTTGAACCAATGACTGGTTGATCTACTGTTACTCCGTTGACCCAATTAATTGTGTTGACCACCGATATGTACCCATCGACTGATCTACTGTTCACATCTGCTGGTTTTATTGCCAACAATTGAAATTATCCCAATAACTGATTTCCTATGTCTCAGCTGGATGCTCAGTGAAAAATGATTTTCGAAGGAAGTATGAGTCTTAAAAATTAAGTGAACCACGATGCTAAGATTCGAGTTCGTTCAGTATGTGTTTTAAGGAAGAAAGTTTCAATTTAAGAATTTATGGCTTAGATAACAGACGGTCCGTATGGGAAGGGTGAGCAGCAAACGAGAGGGTCGGATGCCCCTTCATAGTGGGTGAGATTTCACCATATTGTAACTGATATCAGTAGTCATTCGATCGAGTGCAATGGGACCTAAGTAGAGCGTCTGAGCCATAAGTCTAATGAAAATGATAACGTTGGAATTTGAATTCATTTCCAGGACAAAAGTTATAATGAATGATATTTTATGACTTCTTTTAAAACTGTGATGTCTTATGTTTTACACCTGCATATTATGCTTGTTACTCTCAGTTTTGCTTGCTGAGCCCCTAGGCTCACTAGCTTTATTGGTGCAGGTGAGTCGGCGCCGGAGCAGGTGGGAGGTAGAGTTTGAACCAGTAGCGACGTGTTAGTGTTTATCGAAGGCCTGCGTTTCCGCAATGTTCATTTTGTATTTTGCTATTTTTGTTGTCTATGATCTTAGTCAAATCTGTATTGAGATCCGTTACAACAAAGATGAATTCAAATAGAGTTTAGTAGTTGTAATATCGCGACTTCGCATTTTGTACTTCGAAATTGTAATGAAGTCTGGTATTATTTTATGGCGCCAATGGTTGTATTTCGAATTTTTTTATTGAGAAAGGCAATACATCTTGTTCTAATTATTATTCAGCCCTTCTATTTTCCTTTTATTTCCTTTTTTTGATCCCATGACTCCCATGGGGATTGGGGCGTCACACACCTTGACCAGCTCGGCACTGACCAGCGTGATTCTTTTTACAGGTTGGACAAACTGGCATATTCTCAATTTGGAAATTGCATTAATCGGTTGGGATTGCATGGGTCCTTGTCCTTGAGACCTCTGTTGGTTGTTATTGGGTCTCTTGGCTTGTATCCGATCTTTATTTTGTAAGGCTTGACGTTTCCATTGACGTTCTTCGTCAATCTCCTTCCAATCTTGCTCAACACGCAAGCCTTTGTTACTGTTCTCTGTAGTCAGTTGGTTCAGCAAGCCTAACTTCAAGTTTCAACGGTGGCCTCAATCCATCAACAAATTTCGGATCTTCTCCTCCGCATCTCTACCTATCAGACGAACAAAGTAACATCCTCTCTCAAATTTGTGGATATAATCCCACATCGGCATACCCCGTTGGTTAAGAGTTAAAAAATCTCTATTCATTTCAGCCCTCACATGCACTGTGAAGTACTGATCCTAGAAAACCCTCTTGAATTCTTCCCAGGTAAGCGTTGAAATCGATATTTATCATGGCTCCCTACCACCATATCATGGCGTCTCCCCTCAGCATATAAATAGCACACCGAGGTCTCTCCTGATCAGATAGGCGTAGATAGTCAAATATGACTTTTAGAGATTTTATCCAGATTTCTGCTATAAGTGGATAAGTTGACCAAGAAAATTCTTGGGTTCTGAACCGTTCCTATGGATCCTCACGACTAATCAGTCGTCTAGATGATTGACCATTCCCTGGGTTACATTGGTCAACCATACGTTCCAGAAGTTGGGCCATACTGGCCAGGACAGGGTTATTTCCATAATTTCACCTTCTCCTTCCATATTGCTTCTTCTTCCTCTACTTATTCCTGATATTTATCTATTTTCATAGGCCAAATCCACCACAAGACTATTATGAGGGAATACTATATGATAGAACATGAAAATAAAACTCACAGAATAACATAAGAGGCTGGCGAGAACTGTCTCAGACTGCAAGAAGTGTTTATCTCAGAAAAAAATATACAAAATAAAGAATAGAGCAAAATAAAGAACAGAAAGCACTAGAAATGGAATTGAAATATTTTATTGAAAGAGATTAAATCATACAATTGAAATATGCAGCGGATGATAGCAGAAATATATTGGAGAATATAAGTGTAAACTGAATTCACTCTACTCCTCCTGAAATAACACCATGCTTATATAGAAATAAAATTATTTTCAATCCCATAATTCAAATCTTTCTTTTGAGCTGTCTTGCACTGCCTTTTGCTTTTGAGACTTTTGATGTTGTCTGTCTTCTTTTGATAATTGTCTTTCACATGGTTGTTGTATTCTTTTGAAAGTTTCAATGCTTTTTGCTTTCGAATGTTTTGATGCTGTCTATCTTCTTTTGAAAATTTTCTTTCATGTGGTTGTTGGGTGGTGTATATGATCTTGAAGAGATGCCGTCACACACATTTGAAAAGATGATGTGACAATGTTCTCGGATTTTTTGTTTTTTAAAACTAAAAATCAAAACGGTCTTGGGCCAAAGGGCCTCCTAACGTGTGCGAGGAGACGGATTATTCAGATTTTGCAGATTTGGAAGAGAATTGGGTCATAAATTTGTAACTCTGGGTCTTATTTGAAGGTATCTAGGAAATCCTTTTTGAAATGGGTCAAGATTATCTGTAGGTTTTGAGAGGGTGATGAAACATGTAATTTTTGTTTGCGTTCGTCGGATGAATATTTGATTTTTTGTCATGTTGCAAGAAAATGTCGGACTGCACTTTCATTGCAGAGGTGAGTTTGAAACTTTTCCCACCATTTCATATGATCAGTGCGAATGAACGAGAAGGGAACTAGATATGGGTAAAGCTTTTGAAAGTCAAACTCCCATGAAAAAATCCATGGGACTTTGAAATTTTAGCGGTTTTTGAAAGTTATTTAGGCAGGATGATTCGGAGAAGACTTACAATCCTTTTTTGATATTTTTGGGTAAGATGGATGAATCTGATCCCATATTTTTCGACCAATCAAAGAACCAAATGGGGAAATTTGAATCGCAGCCAGATTGAAAATTAAAAAACCAGGAATGAAAGTTATATACCAAGCATCTTTGTAATAGAAAGTTATATACCAAGCATCTCTGTAATACACATAATTAAATTCTTGACGTTGAAATCAAACTGAAAATGATCAGGTTTTAAAACGTCGTCCCATTGGGTTGTGAGACCCGAAAGATTAGTAGAGCAATTAATCTGATTAATCGGGTTTAGTATGGACCAGACCAGGTGTGAGCTCGTCTGAGACGGACCAGTCCTGAGCGGGTGTTCTCTAAGGAATGCAAGCTGGTCTGTGTGCATTAGAACATCTCAGGACTGTTGGAGGGGTTTTTGGAGTAGTGTAAAACTTAGGGATGCTGCCATTTGAGCGTAAGCTGTTAAGATTATGAGAGTGTAAGCTGTCCTGTGTGAGATGGTCCTGAGCTGGATTGTGCAGTCGTGGGTCGTGAGATGGTCTAAGGGAAACCAGCTTAGAGGTACGCAATCTGGTAGTACTACGTGGACCGGCCCGGTTCGTGGTTTTAGTGTAGACCGGTACGGTTCATGGGTGCCAACTTAAGCAAGAGCTGGAAGTGTGCGAGCTGGTCTTCATACACGTGAACTGGTCTTCCCGAGTTGGAGTGCGGTGCGACATCGTTTAGTGATACCAGCTTAGACGCTAGCTGAATGGTAAGCGTGAGCTAGCGAAGGCGTAATCTGTTCTGGTAGTGCATGCTGGATGAAGTATACCAGCTGGGAGAGAAGGCCATGTGCTGGTCTATGCCTGAACTGGTATCAGCCTGAACCACGTGCTGTCGATGGCTATTGTTCATAGATCACGGGAGAGTTGGATTATAGATATGGATTTTGACCGTGTGCACGCGATTGTTTTTCCAACATTTAGAATATTTCTCTCCCGTAAACTTACCCTATACTATAGTGAAAACCATTATTGTTCATCGAACCTTATCTCCTCCGAATCCCGGGATAGACGACGCAGCTTGGAGCAAGGGTGATAGTGTTGAGTTCCCTTTTCCAAGACGCTTATTACTACACCTCTTTTGAAGGCCTTGGCGGACTACAAGAGTGAACGCAAAGGAGCTACAGTGTGCTGTCGGTTCGCAATTCCGCCGATTGGTTCTTCCGTGCAGGTAGTTCTTTCGAGTAAGTGTGAGATCCTACCTTATACTTCACTTTGATCTAACTGTCATGGTTAAAGGGTAGGATAGAGCTGGGTTGAGCTGGTGGCTCCAAGTTCGGGTTTCTGTGCTTACTGTCCCTAAGCTGGTCGTCGTTTTTTGACTAAGCAGATTTGAATTCAGAGCTGTTCGTGACTCTGGTGTGGTAAATTGATGCACAGGATCTAAGGAACGTATTTGAGCTTGTATTATAGCTTTGTCATAAGCTTGGATATATGTGTATGTTTGTTGGTATGTTGTGCAGTGTGTATGATATCATGATGTTATTGCTCACTGCTATTCTGTGCTGGTTATTGCGAGCAATTGCATTGGCATACACGCATTTTTCCCTGTTGAGCTCATACCCTGTTAGCGTTTTACTGTTGTGCTAACCAGTGTGTACCAGGATGCTTCTATTGAGGACGAGAGGCAATACCGTGCTCCTAATCTCCCTGCTGATCAGGTAGTTAGCCGCTATGAGACGAGTGGATATCTACCACGATCTCATGAGCTTTGGAAACAGCAGGTTGAGTAATCTGGCTTATGCTTCTAGTACAGTGTGTTGAGACGAGTGGATAGCTACCACGCTCTCACATACATCGTGTCAATTTCTTTCTTTCGACTTGTGTCAGCTGTTGAGTTCTTCTTGAGCTTGTTTGGCTTTCTGTTTCGAGTGTAGCCTACTGCTCTTGCATTCTACTATTTTCATGCTTAGCATATTGTTGGATCTGTTTTTTACAGATCCTAATTAAGTTTTGAATTACACAAAACCTATTATTGTGTTTCTAACAATTCTACTTGAGTGTACAGTTTTTAGGTACAAAGAAGACGATCAGCAGCAGCTATATCTGTCCAGCAGATGGTTCGCAATATATCGATCAGCAGTTGGTTTAATGCGTTCAAGGAATCAGCAGTTGAATTAGCAATGGAGACGTCCAGAGTTACATCAGCTGTTCGTAATCAGCTGGAGCATGATAATCCAGCTGAAACAATAACAACCAGCTGAAGAGCTAAAGTGCGAAGCGAACCAGCTGGATTTTGTATTGAGAAGCTTGCTGAAGAAAAAGAAGAAGATTCAAGTTATAAGTACTGCTGACGAATCTGTTAGCAGTCGCAAAGATATAAGTACTGTTGATGAATCTATCAACAGTCACTATTCAAGAAGAAGAAAGTCGCAATTATAAGTACTGTTGACGAATCTGTTGACAGTCGCTATTCAAGAAGCTGGATGCTTAGCGAGATGATGAAGATCAGCTGGAGCTGGAGCTGGAACGAAGAAAATCAACAGATGATGAAGATCAGCTGGAGCGCTAAG
>KV018451.1:65958-96928 GCA_001598015.1 Dorcoceras hygrometricum
AGGAGACTGTAGTGGGAATAACTTGGAACAGGTTTTGTACTGCATTTCGACAGGAGTACGTTCCAGAGTCCTACGTTAATGCCCGAGAGCGCGAGTTCGATAACTTGGTCCAGGGAACCATGTCTGTGGGGGAGTACTCTAGAATGTCTTCTCTCCTTGCCTATGTTCCTCAGGTGTCCGGTCGTGAGAGGTCAAAAAGAAACAGGTTCTTGGAAGGGCTGAACGAAGATCTCTACTCTTTGGTGTTGGCAATTTCACTTACTAGCTACGCGGATGCGGTGGACAAGGCGATGGATATCGAGGAAGGGTTGTAGAGCCGTAGGTCTCGGGTTCGGCCACAAGCTGCTCAAGGTACTCGTCCCAACGCTCAAGTGGCGCAGTCCTCCCAACCTTCTTAGTCATCCCAACAGCCCCAACAGTCATCCAAACAATCTGGACGTCACCGGTTCAAGCCCCGTGGCCACCAGTTTATGATGAAGTCGGGTTCTAGTTCGTCCGATTCGGGTAGTTCGAGTAGCAGGAGTCCTAGGGCCAATTTCTATGGTCAATGTGAATGTAAGCACCTTTCGACGTAGTGTGTAGGAGTTCAGGGGGTTTTCAATCTCTCGGGTAGTACGGGCATTTTGCGAGAGTATGTGTCCTTTGGCTGGATCTCAACACACAGCTGGCCCACCACAGGGTCGTTCACGTGGATCTTCCCGAGGCCGTTCTTTTCCTGGACAGCAGTCAAGGATGGGGGAAGCTCAGCACATGTCACGCCTGGTGCACAAACAGAGATAAACCACGCAAAAGATAATCGCGGAAGCATTAAAAGTGGCTAAAATTTTTCGCTTTGGCCTGACTTAGAAAACATGATTTAAAAATACACTAATTTCAAAATATTGGTTTTACAACAACCGAAAACCAAATCAAAAAACAAACATCAATACAAGCATAGAGTGACACCCAATCAACAAGAATATTAAATTAGCAATAGAACATCACATCGGGACATCCCCCGACGACGTATCTACTTAATATATATAATATACATAACTGGGACACTCTATCCATCTCTCGAGGCACCACCAGCTGAGTCATATCCATGACCAGCCGAGAAACCTGGATAACCTGTACATCACACAGACAACCAAAACAACCAGCCCCAGAGGGACAGGGATCAAACCCCAGTACGGAGAGCAACATAGAACATAATATATATAGCAACAGATATAGATGCACGTGCTATGCATGAGAAAGTAGAATGTAACAACAGCAAGATACAACCGAAGAAGGGAGCCAAAGAAACTCAAGAACAGCTCAACAACTGATTCAAATCGAATGGAAGATAGTGTCCACGATGTGTGTGAGAGCATGGTAGCTATCCACTCGTCTCAACACACTGTACCAGATGCATAAAATATCACTCAACATGCTGTTGCCCAACTCATGAGATGTGGTAGCTATCACTCGACTCATAGCGGCTAACAACAACCCAACAAGGAGATGAGGAGCACGGTATTGCCGCTAGTCCTCAATACAAGCATCCTGTTACTCACAGATTAGCATAACAAGGAACGACTAACAAGGTCTGAGCTCAAAAGTGAAATGCGTGTATGCAAATGCAACAACTTGCAACAATCAACAGCATAGCATAAACTGCACAACATACCAGCAGACATATACATATATCCATGCCTATCCCAAAGCTATAATACACGCTCAAATCTGTAACGTAGCTTTCTGAGCTACAATTACCACAACAGGGAACTAGAAGAACTCAGATCTGAAACCTGATAAGCGAACAACAATACTAGCTCTGGGACGTAAAGCACAGAAACATTAACTGGGATCTACGAGCTCAACCAGCTCTATCCTACCCTTCTAGCACGACAGATAGATCTAAACGGAGCATAAAGGTAGGATCTAACACTTACTCAAATGCACTACCTGAACAGAAGAACAAATCTGCCCGAGCGTGAACCAACGACACACTGTAGCTTCTTCGCATTTCTCATCTAGCTATCAAAGGTCTTGGCAAGAGGAGTCCAACGCTACCACCCTTGCTCCAAGCTACGCCTTCTATCGTCGGGAATCAGAGAAGATAAGGTTCGGTGAACAGTAACTAGGGTATCGCAACAGGGTAAACTCACGGAAAAATATTCTAAGTGTCGAGAAAGATGTGGCTTACGAATGGTCAAAGTCCTCTATTAAATACCTCAAATATGCTCAAATCTGGTGAACAGTAGTCACCGACAATCTCAAGGCTCACATGTGACACCAACTCAGATCTGTGCACTCCTCCAGATATGCACCATACGCCAAAACAGATTTGAGACTCCTCCAAACGACGTCGCACAGAAGTCCTATCCCGACCGGTACACATCATCCCACTAACACCAAATCTGCTATCGCTAAATGGTGTCGCATCGCTCCAAACCAGAACACTCAGATCTGACCCAACCAGCTCCAATCAAATCTGAAACCCATGAACCGCACCGGTCTACACAGTACTACTCGAACTACCAACCGAACCGGTCCAGGCCTTACTAACCACTTGCGCATCTCAAGTTTTATTTCTTCCAAAACGACGTCGCTTTGCTACCCGCTCAGAAAATCAACTAGCGTACTCAGAATAGCATGCGACAACCAGATTTGACCACCAACACAGATTATCATCAACCAACACTAACACCGATGTTACCGACCAATACAAACCAACTCTCAAATCTGATCACTATCACTCAGAAACCTCAAATCAATCCAGAGTTGTTCCAAGGACTTATATTGACCCGATTACTTCACCAAGCATACCAACTCAAAGCTGGCCCATCCAGATCTGCTCGCCAGATATGGTCTATTCTAAGCCGATTAATTGACTTAATTACTCCGCTAATCTTTCAGGTCTCACATTCCTCCACCATTGAAAATAAGATTTCGTCATCAAAATCAAACAACAACTCCAGAACTGAGAACAAAACTTCTACAAAACCAATACTGAGAAAAATCAATAACAAGCAATCTAGCTACTAGAGTTTAAATGAAAGATCTACTCAAACAGATGAGGCCATTCACATTGAATTTTCTGCTCTAACTCCCACATAGCTTCTTCCCTACCATGCTTGCTCCACTGGACCATCACCAAAGGAATGGTCTTCTTCTTGAGCTGCTTCTCCTTCCTGTCCAGGATCTGCAAGGGATACTCAACATAACTTAGCAGTCAATCTAGCTCAACCTCGTCAGTTCGTAGCACATGAGAAGGATCTGGTTCATATTTCCTCAGCATAGACACATGAAAGACATCGTGCAATGAGGATAGCTCTGGTGGTAACACAACGATAAGCCAACGGACCGATCCTCTCAAAAATCTCATAAGGTCCAACATAACTAGGAGCTAATTTTCCCTTGAAACCAAATTTTATAACGCTTCTGAAAGGAGAAACTTTCAAGAAAACTTTATCACAAAATTTAAATTGTAAAGGCCTACGCCTTTTGTTCGCAATGAAAGATTCGTGATCTTGTGCAGCTTTCATACGTTTTCTAATCAGATCAACTTTCTCTCTCACTGCTCCACAATTGCGGAGAAGACAACTGCTTCTTCCCCACTTCTTCCCAACAAATCGACTATATGAATTTCCTACCATACAATGCTTCGAATGGTGCCATTCTAATGGTGACCTGGTAGCTGTTATTTTACGAAAACTCAACCAACGACAACGAATCTTGCCAGCTACTACTAAAATCCATGGCAACAGCTCGCAACATATCCTCCAATGTCTGGATAGTTATTTCAGATTGGCCATCGGTTTGGATGATAGGCAGCACTCATATCCAATCTGGTGCCAAAGCTGCTTGCAAACTCTTCAAAAATCTGGAAGTAAACCTCGGATCCCGATCTGAAACAATGGTCACTGGCACTCCGTGCGATTGCACAATGAAATCTATGTATAGCTTTGCCATTTTCTTCAAAGAATACGTCATACTGTAGGGAATGAAGTGAGCTGACTTCAAAATTCTATCTATAACTACCCAAATAAGGTCACATCCTCGGCTGGAACGAGGCAAAAGGGGTAACAAAATCCATCGCTACATGCTCCCAATTCCATTGGGGCACCTCTGCAATAAAACACCAGGTCTCATCCTTCTGCCTTAAATTGCTGTTAGTTCAGACAACGAGCAACAAAATCAGCAACATCACTCTTCAAACCTTCCCACCAGAAGTGCGGCTTCAAGGCATGACATCTTCTTTGCACCAGTATGAACACTATGTCTACTACTGTGAGCTTCTCTCAAGATATCCTCCTTCAGATCAATCGGATTTGGCACTACCAACCTGCCACGAAATCTCAAACATCCATCAGATTAGATAGAATAATCCTCCAGCTGTCCATCTCGAGCCTTTAACTTCAGCTCATGGATATATGGATCTATTCTCTGAGCTGCCCTAATGTTCGAAACAATCTGTGGCTCAAATTGAAAAGAAGACACCACAACATAATCCTCACCTCAGTAGAAACACCAACAGTACTGCTCAAATGCTAATAAACCTTAGAGATACGCAATGATGCAAGCATCGACACTTGAGCCTTTCTTCTCAATGCATCAGAAACTACATTCAATTTCCCAGGCTGATACTGAATCTCACAATCAAAATCCTTAAGCAGCTCCATCCATCTACGGTGTCTCATGTTCAAATCTGACTGGGAGAAAAGATACTGAAGACTTTTGTGTGCGTATACACCACAAACTGTTCGCCATACTGATAGTGGAGCCAAATCTTCAAAGAAAAGACCACTGCTGCCAACTCCAAGTCATGAACTGGGTATCGAGTCTCATGCGGTTTCAACTGACGAGAAGCGTACGCAATGACTCGAGCATTCTGCATCAAACCTCAACCCAATCCACTGAGCGAAGCATCCGAACAAACCACAAAACCACTTGAACCTGAAGGCAGAGCTAACACTAGCGCTGTAATTAGCTTCTCTTTGAGCAATTGAAAGCTATTCTCGCATTTCTCCGTCCAAACAAATCTCTTGTCTTTCTGGGTCAACTGTGTCATAGGCTTAGCTATACTAGAAAATCCCTCAATGAAGGGATGATAATAGCTAGCCAATCCCAAAAAGATACGAATCTCAGACACATTCTTGGGACGCTCCTAGTTCACAACAGCCTCCACCTTACTGTGATCAACAGATATACCTTCAGCTGAAATGAAATGACCCAGAAACACCACTCTGTCCAACCAAACCTCGCATTTGGAGAACTTAGCATACAGCTGTGAGTCTCGAAGTGTTTGCAGAACTAACCTTAAGTGCTATTTGTGTTGCATCGGAGTCTTCAAATACACCAAAATGTCATCAATGAAGACTATCACAAACTGATCGATGACATCTCGAAAGATCTGATTCATCAAATCCATGAAAACTGCAGGGGCATTAGTCAAACCAAAAGGATAACCAGAAACTCATAATGCCCATACCTCGTTCTAAACGCAGTTTTTTGCAACATCTTCCTCACGAATATGCAACTAATGGTGCCCCGAACATAGATCGATCTTAGAGTACAAGGCTGAACCTTGAAGCTGATCAAACAAATCATCGATCAACCGTAAAGGGTACTTATTCTTCACAGTAGCCTTGTTCAGTTGCCGAAAGTCGATGCACATCCTCATCGAACCATCTTTCTTCTTCACAAACAAGATAGGATCTCCCCACGGTGACATACTTGGCCTAATAAAGCCCTTCTCCAACAAATCACTAAGCTGTACTTTAATCTCCCTCAACTCGGCGGGTGCTAAATGATATGGGGATCGTGAGATAGGAGCTGTACCAGGTACCAACTCAATTCTAAAGTCAATCTCCCTCCTCGGAGGAAAACCAGGAATCTCCTCGAGAAACACATCAGGGAAATTGCAAATAACGAGGATGTCACTAAGCTCCATACACGACGTTGAATATGCATCCAAGGCATAGATCATGAACGCTGCGTTCTCCAACGACAATAGGCCAAACATCTCCATAGCAGAGATCAACGGAATCTTCGATAGGGATCGTGGCCGTAGAAATTCCATTCTAGCCAAACTGGGGCCGAAAACGCACAACTCCATGGAAACAATCCACGTTGGCCCTATAACTAGACAACACGTACATTCCCACTATGCAATCGAAATCCCATATCACTAACCGAATCAAATTCTCTACCAACACGTTCTCACCAAATCTAAGAATACCATTCAACAAAATCTCTTGGGAGTACAGGCTTGCGCCGGCAGGAGTCGCAACAGAACAACATCACACAAGAAGTGGTATGAAAACCGTGCTCAACCACAAATGCATCACCTATGAAAGAATGTGATACTCCAGTATCAAACGATACACGTGCTGTAAAATAAAAAACAGTGCAAGTACCTGCGATCACTCCTCCTGGCGTGCCCTCTGCTTGCTCCCTAGTCATGGCATTCACTTGGGCTTGCTGGGGTCAAGAGAAATGGGGCTGGGAAGTCTGTCTAAAACGCGAAGGACCAGGCTTCTGGAACGGTCTATGCCGAGTCTCTCCCATCCTATGCTGCTGAACAGGGAATGAACGACCCCTAGAAGATCCTCCTGGTCGACCCTGCGGTGTCGTAGCAGTGTGCTGAGATCCAGCCAAAGGACAAACTCGCGCAAAATGTCCATACTGCCCGCAGTTATTGCACGCGCCCTGAACTGCAACACACTGTGTCGAAGAGTGCTTACCTCCACACAAACCCCAGAACTCGGCCCTGGGACTACTACTGCTCGAACTGCCAAAACCAGAAGAACTAGAACCCGACTTCTTCTTAAACTGACGACCACGAGGCCTAAACCTGTGGCGTCCAGACTGTTGGGCTGCCTGCTGAGGTGTCTGGGACGACTGAGACATTTGAGAAGGTTGCACCCCTGGAACGTTGGGATGGTTACCTTGAGAAACTTGTGGCCTAACACGAGACCTACGGTTCTGCAATCCTTTCTCAATATCCATAGCCTTGTCCATCTCATCCGCTTAACTAGTCGGTGAACTCGCGAACACCAAAGAGTAGAGATCCTCATTCAGCCCTTCCAAGAACTTGTACCTCTTCGCCCTCTCACGGCCAGACACGTGCGGAACATAGAAAAGGAGAGAAGAAAACCTTCTAGCAAACTCCCCCATAGACATGGTTCCCTGAACCAAGTTATCAAACTCACGCTCCCTGGCATTAACATAGGACTCTGGGACGTACTCCTGTAGAAATGCTGTGCAAAAACTATTCCACGTAATCACTACACCAGTCTACTCGAGATCTCGCGAAGCACCTCTCCACCAACGCTCAGCATTCCTCCTCAATTGGAACATAGCTAAACTCAACCTACGCTCATCATCGTACCTCACACGATCAAACAGTCTGGTAATGTGTTGCAACCAGGACTCAACATAGGAACTAGGCTCGTCACCATTAAACGTCTGAGGGTTCATCCGCTAAAACCTCGCCATAACCAGTTCCATGTCGTTCACATGGCCTGCCAGCTCATCTACCTCATCCTCGACCTGTCTCGTGCGCCTAGGGATGGGGACACTACGGTCAACCTCCTCGTTCTGGGTCTCAGACTCTATCAAAATCTGTCCTCTCGCTCTACCCCTACGTCTAGGCAACATCTATGAGATCACTAGAACAGTAAGATCACACAGCAAGTATAACACTAGTCAAGCACATGCAACAAGCAACATTGTGCCTAGACTCAAGTGAGATCAAAAGAAATTGAGCTTATCCAAGTTTAAGCTCTGATACCAAAAATGTCAGACCCTGTGAACAAACAGAGATAAACCACGCAAAAGTAACCGCGGAAGCATTAAAAGTGGCTAAAATTTTTCGCTTTGTCCTGACATAGAAAACATAATTTCAAAATACATTGATACTCAAAACCAAATCAACAAACAAACATCAATACAAGCATAGAGTGCCTTCCAATCAACAAGAATCTCAAATTAGCAATAGAACATCACACTGTGAAATCCCTGGACGACGTCTATGCTACTTAGTATTATAATATACATAACTGGGACACTCTATCCACATCTCGGGGTACCACCAGCTGAGTCATCTCCACGACCAGCTGAGAAACCTGGATAACCTGTACAACACACAGAAAACCAACTCAACCAGCCCAGAGGGACAGGGTCAAACCCCAGTACGGAGAGCAAAATAGAACAGCATATAGATAGCAACAGACATAGATGCACGTGCTATGAATGAGAACAGTAGAATGCAACAGCAGCAGGCTACAACTGAAGCAGGGAGCCAAAGGAACTCAAGAACAGCTCAACAACTGATACAAATCGAATGGAAGATAGTGACCACGATGTGTGTGAGAGCATGCTAGCTATCCACTCGTCTCAACACACTGTTCCAGATGCATAACATATCAATCAACCTGCTGTTGCCCAACTCATGAGATGTGGTAGCTATCAATGGGCTCATAGCGGCTAACAACAACCCAGCAGGGAGATGAGGAGCACGGTATTGCCGCTCGTCCTCAATACAAGCATCTTGGTACTCATAGATTAGCATAACAAGGAATGGATAACAAGTCTGAGCTCAAAAGTGAATTGCGTGTATGTAAATGCAACAGCTTGCAACAATCAACACCATAGCATACACTGCACAACATACCAACAGACATACACATATATCCATGCCTATCCCAAAGCTGTAATACATGATCAAATCCGTAACGTAGCTTTTGTGAGTTACAATTACCACAACAGGGAACTCGAAGAACTCAGATCTGAAACCTGCTAAGCCAACAACAATACTAGCTCAGGGACGTAAAGCACAGAAACATTAACTGGGAACTACGAGCTCAACCAGCTCTATACTACCCTTCTAGCACGATAGATAGCTCTAAATGGAGCATAAAGGTAGGATCTAACACTTACTCGAAAGCACTACCTTAACATAATAACAAATCTGCCCGAGAGCGAACCAACTACACACTAAAGCTTCTTCGCGTTCCTCATCTAGCTATCCAAAGCCTTCGAAAGTGGTACAGAGAGAACGGTCTTGGCAAGAGGAGTCCAACGCTACCACCCTTGCTCCAAGCTACGCCTTCTGTCATCGGAAATCAGAGAAGAGAAGGTTCAATGAACAGTAACTAGGGTATCGCGACAGGGTAAACTCACGGAAAAATATTCTAAGTTCGGGAAAGATATGTCTTACGAAAGGTCAAAGTCCTCTATTAAATAACTCAAATCTGCTCAAATCTGGTGAACAGTAGTCACCGACAATATCGAGGCTCACATCTGACACCAACTCAGAGCTGAGAACTCCTCCAGATCTGGACCATAGGCCAAAACGATTTGGGACTCCTCCAAACGACGTCGCACAGAAGTCCATTTTCCCGAATGGTACACATCATCCCTTAACACCAAATATGCTATCGCTAAATGGTGTCGCATCGCTCCAAACCAGAACACTCAGATCTCACGCAACCAGCTCCAGTCAAATCTGAAACCCATGAACCGCACCGGTCTACACAGTACTACTCGAACTACGAACTAGACCGGTCCACACCTTACTAACCACTTGCGCATCTGAAGTATGGTTTCTTCAAAAACGACGTCGCTTCACTACCTGCTCAGAAAATAAACTAACGTACCCAGAATACAACCAGATGTGACCACCAACACAGATTATAATAAACCAGCACTAAACGTTACCGACTAATACAAACCAACTCTCAAATCTGATCACAATCACGCAGAACCCTCAAATCAATCCAGAGTTGTTCCAAGGACTTATACTGACCCGATTACTTCACCAAGAATACCAACTCAAAGCTGGATGGTTCTAACCCGATTAATTAACTTAATTACTCCACTAATCTCTCGGGTCTAACAGCACAGACCATTCTAGAAGCCTGGTCCTTCGCAATTTGGACAGTCTTTCCAACCTCATTTCTCAGGGCCTCAGCAGGCCCAAGTGAGTGCCATGACCAGGGAGCAAGCCGAGGGCACGCCTGGAGGAGTAATCTCAGGTACTTGTATTATTTTTTACATCTCGGAGATTCGTAGCTTTTTGGGATTGGCTAGCTATTATCGATGATTCATTGAGGGATTCTCTAGTATAGCAAAGCCTATGACGCAACTGACCCAGAAGGACAAGAGATTTGTTTGGACGAAGGAATGCGAGAACAGCTTTCAGCTGCTCAAGGGGAAGCTAACTACAACTCCAGTGTTAGTTTTACCTTCAGGTTCAGGAGGTTTCGTGGTTTGTTATGATGCTTCACTTAATTGAATGGGTTGTATACTGATGTAAAATGGTCGAGTCATTGCTTATGCTTCCCGTCAGTTGAAACCTCATGAGACTCGATACCCGATTCACGACTTGGAGTTAGCGGCCGTCGTTTTTGCTCTGATGATTTGGCGCTACTATCTTTATGGTGAACAGTTTGTGGTGTATACTGACCACAAGAGCCTTCAGTACCTCTTCTCCCAATCTGAATTGAATATGAGGCAGTGCAGATGGATGGAGCTGCTTAAGGACTTCGATTGCGAGATCCAGTATCAGCCTGGGAAAGTGAATGTAGTTGCTGATGCGCTTACCAGTAAAGCTCAATCATCGATGCTTGTATCACTAAATATCTTGAAGGTCCATGAGAATCTGAGCACTACTGGTTGCCATTTCTACCCAGGTGATGATTATGTATTGGTGTAATATTTTCAATTCGAGCCACAGATTGTTTTGGAAATCAAGACAGCCCAGAGAACTGACCCATATATCCATGAGCTGAAGTTGAACACTCAAGCTGGTCATTTGGAGGATTACTCTGTCGCATCTGATGGTTGTTCGAGGTTTTCGGGGCAGGATAGTAGTACCTAAATTGATAGATTTGAGGGAGATGATCTTAAGCGAAGCTCACTGTAGTCGACATAGTGTCCATACTGGTGTAAGGAATATGTACCATGCCTTGAAACCGCACTATTGGTGGGCAGGTTTGAAGCACGATGTTGCTGACTTTGTTGCTCGTTGCCTGAATTGTCAGCAAGTCAAGGAGGAAAGGATGAGACCTGGGGGCTGTTGCAAAGTTTAGAGGTGCCCCAATGGAAGTAGCCATGGATTTTGGGACCCATTTGCCTAGTACCAGCCGGGGATGTGAACATTTGGTTAGTGATTGACAGACTTTCGAAATCAGCTCACTTTATTCCCTACAATATGACAAATTCCACGAAGAAAATGTCGAAACTGTACATTGATTTTGTAGTTCGATTGCATGGAGTGCCTGTATCCATAGTTTCAGACAGAGATCCAAGGTTCACTTCCAGATTTTGAAAGAGTTTACAAGCAGCCTTAGGCACCAGATTGGCTATGAGTACAACCTATCATCCCCAAACCGATGGCAAATATGAGAGGACTATACAGACCTTGGAGGATATGCTACGAGCTGTTGTCATGGATTTCAGCGGTAGTTGGCATATTCCTTATCCCTGGTGGAATTTTTGTTCAATAACAGCTACCAGGTAACGATTGGAATGGCACCGTTCGAAGCATTGTACGGTAGGAAGTGCAGGTCGCCAGTCTGTTGGGAAGAAGTGGGGGAGAAGATGCTGTCTTCACCTGAATTTGTGCAGCAAATGAGGGATCAAGTTGATCTAATTCTACAGCGTATGAAGGCTGCACAAGATTGCCAATCTAGTTATACTAATCGGAGGCATCCACCTTTGGAATTTCAGGTTGGTGATCGAGTGTTCTTGAAATTTTCTCCTTTCAGAAGTGTTATGTGGTTTGGGCTCAAGGTAAAGTTAGCGCCTTGTTATGTTGGACCTTATGAAATTGTGGAAGGATCGGTCTTTTGGCTTATTTTTTAGTGTTGCCACCCGTGCTGTCCTCACTTCACGATGTGTTTCACGTGTCTATGTTGAGGAAGAATGAACCTGATCCTTCTCATGAGCTACAAATGGACGAGGTAGAGCTAGATCGAAAGTTGAGTTATTTTGAATATCCCTTACAAATTCTGGACAAGGAGGAGAAACAGCTCAGGAACATGACCATTCCTTTGGTGATGGTCCAAAGGAGCAAGCATGGCAGAGAAGAGGCTACGTGGGAGCTAGAGGAGAAGATGCAACGTGAGTGGCCTCATCTGTTTCAGTATGCATCTTACTAGCTTCCATTGATAGAATTCTTGATGTTGTTTTCCCAGTTAACTTAAATTCACGGTTCGTAGTTGTTTTGTGAGTTTTAGAACTGCTGTGCTATTCTATTTTTGAATGATCTCAGTTTTGGTGTGCTCTAAGGAACGCAAGCTGGTCTGTGTGCGTTAGAACAGCTATGGACTGTTGGAGGGTTTTTCGGAGTAGTGTACAGCTTAGGATGCTGCCCTTTGAGCGTAAGCTGTTAAGGTTATGAGAGTGTAAGCTACCCTATGAGAGATGGTCCTGAGCTGGATTGTGCAGCTGGTGGGTCGCGAGCTGGTCTGAGGGAAACCAGCTTAGAGGTGCGCAATTTGGTAGTACTGTGTTGATCGGACCGATTCGTGGTTTTAGTGTAGACCGGTACGGTTCATGGGTTCCAGCTTAGGCAAGAGCTGGAAGTGTGCAAGCTGGTCTTCATATAGGTGAACTGGTCGTCTCGTGTTGGAGTGCGGTGGAACGTCGTTTAGTGATACCAGCTTAGACGCTAGCTGGATGGTAAGCGTGAGCTGCCTAGGCGTAATCTGTTCTAGTAGTGCAAGTTGGATGACGTATACCAGCTGGGAGAGAAGGCCCTGTGCTGGTCTATGCCTGAACTGGTACCAGTCTGGACCCTGAGTTGTCGGTGGCTACTGTTCACAGATCACGGGAGACTTGGATTATAAATATGGACTTTGACCGTGTGCACACAATTGCTTTTCCAACACTTAGAATATTTCTCTCCCGTAAACGTACCCTCTACTGTAGCGAAACCCTTAACGTTCACCGAAACTTATCTCCTCCCGGCGGTAGACGGCGCAGCTTTGAGAATGGGTGATAGCGTTGAGTTCCCCTTTCCAAGACGCTTCTTCCTACACCTCTTTTGAAGGCCTTGGCGGACTAGAAGAATGAACGTGAAGGAGCTATAGTGTGCTATCGGTTCGTATTCCGACCGATTGGTTCTTCCATTCGGGTAATGCTTTCGAGTAAGTGTTAGATCCTACCTTATACTTCGCTTAGAGTTAACTGTGATGGTTAAAGGGTAGGATAGAGCTGGGTTGAGCTGATGGCTCCCAGTTTGGGTTTCTATGCTTACTGTCCCTAAGCTGGACGTTGTTGTTTGACTAAGCTGATTACAATTCTGAGCTGTTCGGGACTCTAGTTTGGTAAATTGTAGCACTGGATCTAAGGTACGTATTTGAGCTTGTATTATAGCTTTGGGATAAGCTTGGATATATGTGTATGTTTGCTGGTACGTTGTGCAGTGCGTATGCTATCGTGATGTTATTGATCCCTGCTATTTTGTGCTGGTTATTGCGAGCTGTTGCATTGGCATACACGCATTTTTCCATGTTGAGATCATACCCCTACTGTTGTGCTAACATGTGTGTACCAGGATGCTTCTATTGAGTACGAGTGGCAATATCTTGCTCCTCATCTCCCTGCTGATCTTGTTGTTAGCCACTATGAGACGAGTGGATAGTTACAACACTCTCATAATCTTTGGCAACAACAGGTTGAGTAATCTGGCTTATGCTTATGGTAGAGTGTGTTGAGATGAGTGGATAGCTGCCACGCTCTCACATACATCGTGGCCACTTCTTTCTTTCGACCCTGTCAGCTGTTGAGTTGTTCTTGAGCTCCTTTGGCTTTCTGTTTCGAGTGTAGCCTACTGCTCTTGCATTCTGCTGTTTTCATGCTTAGCATATACATCTATATTTGTGGCTGTCTAATTGCTGTTTTAGTTTGCTCTCTGTACTGGGGTTTGACCCATGTCCCTTTGTGGTTGTTTGGTTTGTTGTGTGTCATTCAGGTTTTCCAGGTTATTCGGCTACCGTGGAGGTGAGTCAGCTGGTGATGTTCCCAAAGGTTAATTAAAGTTGTCCCAGTTATATATATATATATATATATATTCGAGTCATTACCAGGGGATGCCCTGAGTAGTTGTTGTTGTTATACTTGACTTGACGTTGTTGATCGTTGGATTTTATATACATATGTGAATTGACTGGGAATTATATGTTGCTTACTCTTTGCCTTTTTGCATGTTAGCTCTGCATGTGGTTGTAAACCGTTTTTAAATGAGCTACTATAATTACTTTGAGTAATCGAATATTTTTTACTTGTTATTTTTTGATCATGCCAAAAAGAAAAATTTTAACCAACTTTTAATCTTCCGCATTAATCGTTACTTGAGTGCTTAATCTGTAACTAATAGCACCGAACCCGAAACAAACTTTATAGAACAAAAAACCTGAGCAGACCCGCATATAGTCCAAAAATCATTTCGATGCTTGAAAAACATCGAACCATTTTGAAACTTTCAAAAATTGAAACAAACATGCAAAGTAGAACTTAATATTCGGAGGAGGATGCTAATACAGATTTCTATGGTAATTCTAGAAGGCTTTTGGAGAGGATTATAATGGTTGTAATCTGAGTTGAGTGGTGGAAATGTGGGTCTTTGAGTAGTTGTCTTTTGAGGGGTATTGGGTTGAAGTTGGACTAATTGTTTTGAGGTTGTTTGAGGCATCTAATAGTCTTTATGAGTATGAAGTTTCTGCTTTGAAGGGTCAATCTGCCAAATATACTAATGTCCTTGTAAAAATTCATGCGTGAGGAAGTCAGGAAGAGAATTATTCTCTCCTCGAATGAGTTCAATTTGGAAATCAAAAAACAGAAAGGATGGCTTGCCATCGTGCAAAAATTTATTTTGAAACAATGTTTTGAACATCTTTTAAAATGACTTCCTCCACTGATTTGCAGTCTACTCATAATAAAAATTGCTTGATGAAAAGGTCATCTTGAATTTTATAATACATAAAACAATAAATAAAATCTATTTTTTGATAGTGTAGTAATTTTTTTTGGTACGATGATATCTAAATAATTGTTCCTGAGAACTACCTAACCTCTGTTTGAGGATGCCACCGTAACCTAGATCGGAAGCATCAGTTTTTACTATGAAGAAAGCAGTTGGATTTGGAATACCTCAACAAAGAAGGGTTTTAATTTTATCCTTTATTTCTTTTACAATATTAGTATGAATGTCTATCCAAGGAGTAGGTTTTTTTTTAAGGCGCTCATATAATGGTTGACACAGTTGTCTAAGGTTGGGAAAAAAGTCAGCGACGTAATTGAGGAATCCTGAAAATCTTTGGAGTTGGGTCTTGTCTTTGATTTGATCCGGGAACTTATAGGCAAAAATTATGACTCTATGAATTGGTTTTATTAATTTTTTGGTGATATCATAGCCTAAAAATCTTGTTGAAGTTGGAATAATTTCATTTTCTTCTGAGAGAGTACTAAACCATTCTTTCTGATAATCTAGAGAAAATGTTGTAGGTGTTAAAGTGTTGGTCAATATTGTCAGAGAAACAAGGATATCATCTATATAACTATACTAAAGGTAGTATAAGGATTGAATATATCATTCATTATTCTTTGAAATTCAGATGGTGCGATTTTGAGATCGAATTTCATGACGTTCCATTCGTAATGGTTGAATGGAACTGTAAATGCTGTTTTGTATCTGTCAGACTCAGCAAGTCGGATTTTCCGGAATCCCAATTTTAAATCAAAAGAATATTTTGGCCGAATGAAGTTGTTGATGAGATCTTTTTTGTTAGGGATTGGATATATAATCCATCTTAAAACTTTGTTCAAAGGTTTGTAGTTTATTACCAGTATTGGGACACCCCGTTCGAGTTCTGCATGTTTTGCAACGTAAAAAGTAGAGCAGCTCTAGGGAGATCTAGATGGTCTAATAAGTTTTTTGGTTAAGAGATCGTGAATTTCATTTCTACAATGTTGTAAGAATTCTTGATATTTGGATAGGCCTTGCTTTTGTTGGGATATTTCGTTCATTGAAATTTGTTTCATAAGGCATTGTTACAAGATGACTTTTTCAGTCCCAAAAAGCATTGGGAAGATCACTACAGATATCTTGGGTTATTCGCCTTTTGAATTCAGATATCTTTTGTGTAATATGCGGTAAAGTGAGTTGTTCTTGAATCTGGAGGTACGAAATTTCTTCTTTTAGAGATGTGATGTGTTGTTTCTTATTTTTTATGACTTTTATTTGTTTAAAATTCAATAATTTTGTAGTAAGAAGATTTCTTTTTGTTTTAAAGGTGTTATAGTGGAAAAAGAATGTGTCGACCATGAATTTTTGTGAAGACACCTTTATTATTTACTTGAAAAGGATAAATTTGAGTGAGGAAAGGAGTTCCGAGTATCATATCCTGGGATATATCTCGGACTAGTTTGAAAATGTTTTTGAAACAGTAACCATTATTACAGATGTGTGATTTAGATACTTTGTACCTTACATCTAAGTAAGGATCAAAATACCGGGGTGTCAGTGAGCTCAGCCACGATTCATGTAAGCTCTAACACATCCTAAACACCAAACACATAAGTTACGTGCATTTTAAAATTTTGAACATGAAATGTGTGAGGACTAGAAATCGTTGGATTGTAATTAACGAGTTAATCAGATCTGAATTGTGATTTAAACTAGAGAATCGTGTCTTGTGAATTATCGGGTATCCAGCTTTGGAGAACTGGTCAAAAGATGTTTGTGGAAATCAGCTTTAGATTCGGGCATATTTGGTGTATCGAGAGCAGCTGGAGTTCAAATTTGGAGAATAACCCATGCGAGTGAATTAGAGGCGCTGTGTGCATCGGTTTGGTTCACAGTTTGAGTAGACCGGTTCGTTGTTTTCGGATTTGAATGAATTTTGGGTGTCCAGATCTGATCTACGTGTGAATGAGCAGGTTTCCCTGAGCGGGAGAAGAAACAATGTCGTTTTGGGGTTACCCGTGTAGGCGCTAGTATAATGTATTGATGCGATGCCGTTTAGCAAGTACTAGATGCGACGTCGTAGTGGAAATCAGATTTGATGAGAGCTGGACTCTGGTGCGACGTCGTTTGATGATAGTCAGATATGGTGTAGCGTGGAGGAATCAGATTTGGTGTAATTCTAAGATATGAGCTTTGTTGACTTTCACTGTGCTTTGACTGGACGAAAATAAATAAATGTCTATCAACACTTAGATGATTATGAGACCCGATATCTCTTATTTTCTTCCAGTGAGCCTTCGATGCATATAGTGTTTTTTGAACCCTTACTGTTCATCCGAACACAAATCCTTCGATTTCCGTTGATTTACATTTCCGTTTAGAGTAAGGTTGGTGGCGCTGAGCTCGTATCCTGAAGATATTTCGATTGATACCATTTTGAAGGCCAGGATCGACTTGTTGAGGGAGTGCGAAGTAGTTGCAGTGTTCGTATCTTCGCGATTTCCGACCAGTAGTTCTTTCGTTCTTAAGCAGCTTTGAGTAAGTGTTTTCTTCTCGTTCTAAGCTTTGACTTGAGCTGGTTTGTCCTACGTTGTGTAGTTGTGCTTGGTATAAGCTTCTCGACCGCAGGAAGTAGGTTAAATGAGTTCAGATTTGAACTGATTTGTTTGATGTCTTGACTGATTTGAGCTTTTAGGAATCTTCCGTTGAGTTTCTTGGCGAGCTAGTAGACAGCAGATTTGAGCAGGCTGTTGGTGTTGTGATCTGCTGAGGTAATAGTCGTACAGAGATTTGAGGTACGGATTGAGCTCGTACAAACATCCTTGAGATGAACATGAGAACATATTAAGTATATGTGTTTACGTCCTGTGTACTATGCCTGAGTTGTACTGATCTTATATGCGTGTGAATTTACAGCTAATTGATGTGCTGTTTATTATATATTTCATGCTGCTTTGATCTGCTTAGCATTTGTATTCACGCATATCATATTGAGCCTATTTCTCTTGTGAACCGAATTATCTATGCGTTGTGATCGACCGGCTGAGTGGTCGCGCCTGAAAGGTCCAATGTTGTCACTGATTGGTGATTTGGACGGCTGAGTAGTCGTGCCTGAGAATCCAGCACTGTCGCTGAGTCGTGATAGCCAGCTTGTCAGGCCCCGTGCTAGCCAGCAAAGATTAACAGCACAATTAAGAACATACACGCGGAAGCATAAAAATAGGGCTTAAAATTTTCGAAGTATTGGGCCTGAACAATAAAAATCATCATTTAAAATATTCATACTCAACAGGATTTACTCAAAATCCAACAACAGACAGGTAAAAAATTAAACTCAAATAACATATCCCCAAAATACATAGAAACTCAGGGCATCCCCTGGTTCGATACATAATACAAATACACTGGGACTCAACCAAGCGGGGATCAACTAGCTGAAGCTCCACACTGCCCAGCCAGATTTCCTGCGGCTCCTGCATTGGGTAACACAGACCCAAGAACACAAAAGTAGGAAAAGAAATACGAGGTCAAACTCCAGTACGAAGAGCACTAAGACAACAGCAACTCATAAACATGCAGTAAATCAAAACATGAATGCATGAGGGCTATCAAAGGATCGGTCATCTAGGCCAACGAGTCAGCTGGCAATACAAAGGCGAGACTCTATACCACGCACAACCAATCATCCGGTGGAAATCATCGGACCGTGATATTCAGATCTGGCCACTCAATTAACCATCACCACTCGGTGGTATTCAGACACGACAAATCTATCGGTCACCACTCCGATGATTGTGTTGGACCTTTCAGGCACGACACATCTATATGCCGATCACAACGTGGCTTTTAATCAGGTTTCAATCGATCAATAGGCTCAATATGTATGCATGTATGTCAAGAAATTCATATAAATCTGCTTCCTCGCTAGTCTCGGCAACCACATCAGGAATTTCCTGATAGCTCAAATCTATCAAAACATCTCATAACTCAGCTAAAATCTGAACTTCTACACCTTACTGTCTACGATCAGAACTCAAATCTTACTCTACCTATCAACTCGGGTTCTAACAACTAGAACTAAGCTTGAAACAGTAAGGGAAACACTTACCCAGAAGCACAAAGATGAAAGGGGAAAAACATCGACTAGAAATTGCAAAGTTACTCGAACGCGCAACTACCCCGTGCTCCTCCTACGCGTAGATCTACAACTCCAGACTGGTATCAAACGAAAGAGTTAAGCAAGACGAGTTCAGCACCTCCAATCTAGCCCCAAACAACGGCAGAAATCGACGGAAATCTACCGGAGAAGGGTTCGGTGAACGGTACCGATCGAGGGTTTCAATGAAAAAGAAAAGGGAAATCGGGGTCGAAAGTACGCTAAGTGTCGATCAACACTTGATTTTAAAATCCCTCGTCAAAATCTACAGTGACACTCAATCACCGACGAAATCAGATTCCTGCTTCAGATCCTAGCGCTGAGACATAAATCCTTAAATCTGATTCCAGCGCTAACTCACATATGAGTCCTCAGCGCTAACACAATCTGCCTCGCTAACTCTAACACGCGCAACTAATCGAAACGGCGTCGCATCCGAGGTTCCCGCCAACTATGCAAAACGATGTCGCACTGCCTCACATCTGATACAGATCCCAGCACTCACTGCTGCTCATGCTCATCAAGATCTGATTAACACTCAGAATAGCGGTCAACTCAGCTAACTCTCCCATCAATGCTCGCTCTCTACACAACATCGTTGACTCACGTTGACATCTGATCATGCCCCTGAACAGATTCCACACTAGAGATACATCTGAAATTGCGAAACGACGACACATTACTTCTCGCGCCAAACTCGACCACTCAGATACCACTCGATAGAAACCAGCGACTCAAAGCTGAACAGCTCTATGTCAAATCTGAAAATCACCAACTAGATTCGACAAAATTCTCAAATCTGAAATTCAAAAATCCACAACTCCCATGACTAATCCCAAACCAAATCTGATTACAAGATTAATCACTAATTGTCGAATCTCAATCCTCACATTCTCCCCATCTTAAGAGATTTCTTCCTCGAAATCAAAGGCAAACGCAGAAAATAATCAACAAAACACCAAAACTGTCAGGCCTCGTGCAAAACACAGAGTCAAAACACACAAAATATAGCGGAAGCACTTAAAAAGTGGCTAAAAATTTTCGCTTTTGGCCTGACGAAGAAAACATAATTTAAAATACTATCATACTCAAAATAATTCCAGTTAACACATAATCAAAATAACATAGTATCATTATAACAATTACAGACACTGCCCAACGGCCAAATACAACAACTGAAAACCACAAATCACCGACAGACTAATAACTATATAAGCCTAAGCATCACCCGGGACATCCCACCCGCGGCGATACCGGTGCAATAGATACTATACATAACCTTGGAGACCTGAACAACAAGCAGGCAAACAAAACAACCAGCCCCAGAGGGACATCGGGGTCAAACCCCAGTACGAAGAGCTACAAAATACAGCTAACAGATATAGCATGCAATGTATCATGTCGTGCAAATGCATGTGCGGTACAAAGAACATCGGTAACAACCGGAGGGCCAAAAGGATAGAAAGCAACAACTGTGACATATCACTGAGTCTCGGAAGCTACCCGATCGCACCCAATGGAAAGTAGAGTGGCTCATCGTCGCACCTACGCGGAAGCCACCCGCCAGGTCGCACGGAATTTCAAGTGGACACAACCACCCACCAACCTCTATCCAGGTCACTTCAACTGAGGACTGGGAACAACTCAACCAACATCCTCCATGCTGCTGCAACTGAGGACTGGGAACAACTCAACCAACATCCCCCAGCTGCTCTCAATCGTGGTTATGCAACACCGCACCGCACCACAAGGGAAAAGCTCCAACAGAGCAACATATCATGGCTAACAAGGGAACCATTGGCTCAATATGCTATGCGGATGCAGTAACATGCTTAACATGATGCATGTACAGTAATGTCGGAAAACATAACAAAAGAATTCAAATAATCACATGCATAGCAACTCAACAGATCACCAAACAGCAGGTAATACACCAAATAGTTCAGTCAATAGACATGCATAATATACACAGCTTGCCTCTACACAAACACTCGGCACAGCTATATAACACATAATACATCCCCATGCCTATCTCAAAGCTGTAATAAAAGCTCAATTCGTACCTCAATTCTGTGCAACAAATACTACAATCAGAGGTCCCGAGAAATCTGGATATCAACCTGTCGAAGCACACAGGGCATAAATCACAAGGACACTAATACATAGAAAACACGCTAGGAGTTATACACACACTCATCCAGCTATCATCCTACACAAAAACTCAACAGGAAGCTCAATTCTAGGCTAGAACAAGATCTCATCAAATAAACGAAGTTCTACCTGAACTACGAAATGCGCAAGCTAAACCAGCAACTTCGCGTTTCTGCTCCAGCCCACCACAACCTCCAAAAATGGTATAGGATGAAAGAGCTTCTCAAGAGGGGTCCAACGCTACCTCAAACGTACCAAACGGTGGCCGGAAACGATGGGAAGTGCCGAAGAAATGCTACGGTGAACAGTATCTAGGGTTCGAGGCGAAGAACACAATCGGGGAAAAATATCACTAAGTATGAAATCTGGTATCTCAAATCGAAGACCAAGTCTTCCTTAAATACACGCATAAAAGCTGTTCAAAATCACCCACCGACAAAACCAGTCGACGCACGTTAAAAGAAAAAAAATACAACCAGCAGGTGCAAAGAAACCAACTGCTGAATTCTCAAATAACGCTAAATCAAAACGGTGTCGCAGAGACTTAACAAAACGACATCGCACCGCTTACATCATCAAATCTGCCACCAGCTGGTCGCCTAAAACCATCGGCAGGTTCTCAAATCCAAAATCTGGATTGTATGCATCAACTAATCAAAAGCTACAGTTTTGACCCTCATCAAACGAGATAAAGCAGCAGCTGGATACAAACACGCTACCAGCTTTCACTTAACACTACGCATCCAGATTTCAATAAAACTACGACGTTTAGGAATCTCGCGCTACCAAAACACGCTACGACTGGATTTCACCAAATCAACCAGCTCTCACCACAAAACCATATTTTACCCAAAATCTTAAAGATACGAAAACTTCCAGAAATGCTCTAAATGCGAAATCTGACCCGAAAATGCAAACAAAACATCCAAACAGAGATCTGAATACAAAAAGCTAAATAGTTAGAGAAAAGTGGAGACAAGCGCCAATCGCTATTCCACGCAACAGTGATCACCCACTACAGGAGAGTTGACTTGCGTTGACATCTGTTTCCGGCGAAAAACTTAACAAACAACTCTCTCGCGCGCACCAGATCTCGCAATCCAACGTTAAGCCAAATGACATCGTTCCAACTTATTTAAACGACATCGTTTACAACACACAAAACGCGCGAGCAGACTTCGCAATACCTCTAGCGCTACCAGATCTCTACCAAGACTCCTAGCGCTAACACCAGTAACCCGATTTCGCTAGAAATCCGAACAGATCTCTTCACAAAAGCAGGTTTCTAGCTCAAAAATACTAAAATTTCCAGAATTGTTCCAAATATGAAATCTGACCTAGAAATACTTTCGAAGTCTTCCAACTAAAACTAAACAACCAGATTTGTCCACGCACGAATCTGAATTATTAAAATCCGATTAATTACACCAATTAATCATATTCGAATTTTTGGATCTCACAACTGAATACCAACATCTGAATCTTACCACTGCGGAGTACTCACAGCTGAATGCTCACTATCTCCCGCGCAAGACGCTGCTGGTCTAACTTCTCCCAGCGATGACTCTCAAGTCTGAATCACTAGTGGAATCACTTCCCGATAAAAGAAAAAAATACAACCAGCAGGTGCAAAGAAACCAACTGCTGAATTCTCAAATAACGCTAATCAAAACGGTGTCGCAGCGACTTAACAAAACGACATCGCACCGCTTACATCATCCAATCTGCCACCAGCTGGTCGCCTAAAACCATCGGCTGGTTCTCAAATCCAAAATCTGGATTGTATAACACTGAAAAGCTGATACCAGACGTTGCATCAAAACTGCGTTCCATCTAAATAAAACGGCGTCGCATAAACCCAACAGCTGGTCACTAACCTATCGACTGGATTCCTTAGTGCTAACTAAAACGACGACGCATAGCCTACGTCATCCAGTGCTAGCTCTCACGAAAAACAACCAGACGCAAGCTACAGGAAACCAGACGCAAGCTATAGGAAAGTTGACCATCGTTGACATCTACTCCCAGCTGGACAACCAGTCGATACACACGCGAACAAAACCTCGCAGCTGGTACCAGTCACAACATTCAAAACGGCGTCGCATCAACTAATCAAAACGCTACCGTTTTGCCCTCATCAAACGAGATAAAGCAGCAGCTGGATACAAACACGCTACCAGCTTTCACTTAACACTACGCATCCAGATTTCACTAAAACGACGACGTTTAGGAATCTCGCGCTACCAAAACACGCTACGACTGGATTTCACCAAATCAACCAGCTCTCACCACAAAACCATATTTTACCCAAAATCTTAAAGATACGAAAACTTCCAGAAATGCTCTAAATGCGAAATCTGACCCGAAAATGAAAATAAAACATCCAAACAGAGATCTGAATACAAAAAGCTAAATAGTTAGAGAAAACTGGAGACAAGCGCCAATCGCTATTCCACGCAACAGTGATCACCCGCTACAGGAGAGTTGACTTGCGTTGACATCTGTTTCCAGCGAAAAACTTAACAAACAACTCTCTCGCACGCACCAGATCTCGCAATCCAACGTTAAGCCAAACGACATCGTTCCAACTTATTTAAACGACATCGTTTACAACACACAAAACGCGCGAGCAGACATCGCAATGCTTCTAGCGCTACCAGATCTCTACCAAGACTCCTAGCGCTAACTAAGTCAGATATCTCTAAACGACGATGTATGGAATTTGTGCCACAAAACACACTGCGGACCAGCAAACACCAGTAACCCGATTTCGCTAGAAATCCGAACAGATCTCTTCACAAAAGCAGGTTTCTAGCTCAAAAATCTAAAAATTTCCAGAATTGTTCCAAAGTATGAAATCTGACCCAGAAATACTTTCGAAGTCTTCCAACTAAAACTAAAAACCAGATTTGTCCACGCACGAATCTGAATTATTAAAATCTGATTAATTACACCAATTAATCATACTTCGAATTTTTGGATCTCACAACTGAATACCAACATCTGAATCTTACCACTGCGGAGTACTCACAGCTGAATGCTCACTATCTCCCGCGCAAGCACGCTGCTGGTCTAACTTCTCCCAGCGATGACTTTCAAGTCTGAATCACTAGTGGAATCACTTCCCGATAGGAAAATGCAACTACTGAACTCCAAATCCAACGGTGATCTCACCCGATAACCAGAAACAAACAGCTGATCAACTCTATGCCACATCTGAACAACCAGAAATCACAATTTCCGTGACAAATCTTAATCCAAAAGTTTATTAGCCATTAATTCATACTTAACAGATTTCTAGTCCTCACAAAATCTTATCCAACTGACAGTGCATGTGTTTATCTAAATAACATTGCTCTGATACCATGCTGTGACGCCCGAATCCATGGGGTCACTGATTTGGGTGAATTAAAATTTTTAAATAAAAAGAAAGGGCTAAACGGCAATTTTTTATAAGCTGTATTTCTTATAACTTAGAAGAACTTCGAAACACAAACACAAAACTGACATACACACATTCGGCGCCAAGTACTGAAAATTTGCGGAAAATAGATTTCATATATATAGTGAAAATGCGATATTATGACATCTGAATCTATATGAATTTACTACTTTTGCAATAGATCTAATACAGATGTCTAAGATAAAGGACATTAACATCTAAGACACGAAAAACGCTGTCCATATATAAACACTTAACCACCCAGCTGTCTCAGCTTCCACCTTCCGCTTGTCCCTTAACTGTCTCACCTGCACCATTTTAAAAGCTAATGAGCCTAGGGGCTCATCAAGTAAAATCTGAGTAATAACAAAGTCATTTAACGTAGGTAGACATCTGAACATTTACATAATTGAGTTTAAAGGAACTTCATTTAAACATAAGCATTCCTTCGTAAACTTTCTTAAACTTTCTTTCATTTTCACAACTTTCGTTAGCTTGGATGCGGGGATAATAACCCAGATCCCTTCATTATTTTCTTGAACTTTAGAATTTATGGCTTAGAAGCTCTCCTTAGGTCCGTTGTGCACTTGATAAAATAACTTCTGATATTAGTTCTAGCTTATAGCTCATTGTGAAGGGGCAATCGACATCTGGACAATTGCTCACCCTTCCGTTGTGAAAGGGCAACTGACATCTGGACAGCTGCTCACCCTTCTGTTATGACCGTCTGTTATCTATGCCATAAATTCTTAAAAATAAACTTTCCTTCCTTTAAACTCCTTTCTTTCGAAATCTTCTTTGAAATCAGCTTCGAAAATCACCAGGGTTCACTTCTTTTAAAACTCTCTTCCCATTTTAAAACTTACT
Organism: Dorcoceras hygrometricum; assembly: GCA_001598015.1. Classification (NCBI taxonomy): domain Eukaryota; kingdom Viridiplantae; phylum Streptophyta; class Magnoliopsida; order Lamiales; family Gesneriaceae; genus Dorcoceras; species Dorcoceras hygrometricum. The sequence goes on from KV018451.1 coordinate 91,519, forward strand.
GAGTATCAGATTTGACTACTGGAAAGTGATCGCTGAAATGCAAACAGATTTCTCTAAAGGAAACTGTACTAGAAAGCAAAACAGATTTCTCAAGTGGAGCGTATCATTGAGCAGGTGTGACAACAAGGAACAGTACTGTTAGCATGAAACAGACCTGGCTAGGAATAATATATCGCTAACATTGAAACAGATGTCGTTGGTCAACTCAGATGTCCAACCAGAGTGTTTGGAAAAGAAACAGATATGTCCAACGGAATAGTGTTTAGGAGTAAAACAGCTGCGACTTGGTCAACTCAGATGTCAACACAACTAAGTTGGTCAACTCAGAGGTCAATGAATAAGCGTAAGCGACTCAGCAGTGAAGTATTTAATACTGTGAAATCTGACCAAAATCTGATGTATGTGAGACCTGTGTTTTCGCAATCAGGTGTTGGTCGGGTTTGGACCAGCTGTTTATCGATGTGCTTGGCGTAGCCATCGATTTTTCCTAAGTGTTGGAATCAACAGCAGTAGTAGTAGGATCAGCCGCTGAGTGATCGTGTCAGTTGTTGGTATTTCAGTCGTTGTGTTTTGGTTGGAAGCAGCAGCAATGCTGGCGTGGACTTCAGACGTTGGTGTATTAGAGCGTATCCAGCTGTTTTGAGTGATCAGCTGTTGGTATGTTAGTTGTGATGATCAGCAGAGAGTGCTAAGGGACTTTGAAGCGCCGAGTTTTGTGTTCAGGAACCAGCTGTTGGTTTCGTTAGCGTGTTTTGTAGCGGGTAGCGAAACTACGTCGTTTAGTTATGTTGGAAAGACAGCGTTTTGAGTGGAGCGCTTTGTATCAGCTGTTGGTTATGATAGACATCAACTGTTGAGAGATTTGGTGCGTTGTTTTATTCAGCTGTTGGTTGTTGATCAGCTTTTGGTAGCGAGGTGACGTGTCCCTCTGCGACGTCGTTTGGTTAAGTTGGTGCGACACCATTTATCCTTAGCTTTATTTGAAAGATTCAACTGCTGGTTAATATAATAGCGATGGGCAAAGGCTGATGCGAGATCTCAGCTGCTGGTTGAGAATATTAGTGGCGACAACTGTTTTGTCGGTGGGATCTGTTCTTGCTTCTGTCGGCTGTTGAGAAGTGTATTTAATAGAGGACTTGGCTGCTGTTCTCTATTATTGGTTCCCCTATACTTAGCAAATATTTCCTTCGTTTCCAAATCCTGTCGCGATACCCTAGTTACTGTTCACCGTAACCTATCCGTCCTAATTTTCGTTGGTAGAGAACTCCGACGAGATTGAGAGTGGTAGCGTTGGACTCCTCTCGCTAAGCCGCTTCGTTCTATACCTCTTTAGAAGGCTTTGGAGGAGCTGTAAGAGGATTGCAGGATCGCTAAGACATATCTCTTGTATAGTTTGCTAGCATAAGCGTTCCCTGCCGGGCCGATAGATCGTTGGGGTAAGTAAAGATGCTACCTTTAAGCTTTGTTAGAGCTTTTCGTTGAGTTAGGAGGGTAGATAAGCGCTGGTGGAGTTGTATCTCCCAGCTGCTGTTGTTTTGTGTTTCGGCCTATGAGAAGTAGCTTGCGTTGGTTTAGCAGGTGACAGATCTGTGTTGCTCGGACTTCGTTGTAGCAGCTGTGTGTGGTAATTGTAGCTCAGAAGCTGGTGAGGTACGGATGTTGAGCTTATATTACGGCTGGAATTGGCATGGATATTATGTTGTTTGCTGTGTGTGCATTGCTAGTTGTTTATATGATGTTCAGCTATTGCATTGCATACGCACTATCATTTCCATTTCAGCTGTTGTAGCCGTGCTTTGTTGTTGCTCTGTTTTCTTACGAGGATGCAATGGCGAGCGGCAATACCACACTCTCATATCCCTGCTGGTCTGTTAGCCCTCATGCGCCGAGTGATTAACTACCACAGTTCATGGGTTGGGCAACAGCAGGTTGAGTTGTTGTTGCATCTGGTATTCGGGTGTGGTGTAAAGATGAGTGGGTAATTCCCGTGTGCTTGTACACACACCAGTGGCCACCATTATTCGCAGAATCTGTTGTCAGCTGTTGAATTCTTTGGCTCCTTGTTCAGTTGTAGCCTCCGGTTGTAGCATTGTCTCTTCATGCATAGCATCTGCATTTTATCGTTTGTTATTCATTGCTGTTTTATAGTTGCTCTCCGTACTGGGGTTTTACCCCGAGGTCCCTCGGGGTCTGTTGTGTTTGTTTCCCTGTCTGTTGTTCAGGTTTTCCAGGATTTGCAGCTGGTCGAGGTTATGATCCAGCTAGTGGTGCCCTAGGAGGTTGTTAGAGTGTCCCAGTTATATATAGTATTTATATGCACTGGTATCACTTCGGGTGATGTTTAGTCTTATATAGTTGGTAGACCATCTGTACCTGTGTTGTATTCAGCCGTTGGGCATTTTTTGTACTTGACTGTTTGTGGTGTTGTTGATTTATAAAACTGGTATTATTTTGAGTATTATTTTAAATTATGTTATCTTTCTGTCAGGCCAAAAAGCAATAACCGCTTTTTAGTAGCTTCCCCATGTTTTTGCGTGTTTTGTCTCTGATGTGAGCATGAGGACTGACATTTTTGGTATCAGAGCTTAAGCTGGGATAAGATCGATTTCTTGGATCACACATGAGTTTAGGCACAGTGTCGTGTGTTGCTTGTGCTTGACTATGTTGTTGGCGACAATGGCGGATCCGGATCCCGTTTCTCGGGGGCGCAGCGGAAGTTTAAAAATGCCCCGGAAATCGTTCAATACATATAAATCAAATCATAAAACATACATAGGATGTTTTATAGAGTGTCACCTTGATGGCGTCTAGGAGCCTGGCTCCAACCAGATTCACAGGGAATTCTGGCTCTTCACGGTAGGCGGCGGTAGATCCTCCTTAATCAGGTCCACGACCGGAAACACGACTATCGGAACAATTCCGATCACGGCGGCGGCGGCACGGCGGTGGAGGCGGCGGCCGTGAGGTTTTTGGGAGGAGAGGGGGGCGGCCACAAGCTTGGAGGCTAGGGTTATATGTTGTGTTGTTTTTAGCCCTAGACCAAGTCTAGTAATAAATAAGTAATGGGCTTGTACCGGCCCAACGAACTTGGGTCAGGCCCAGGTCCATATGAACATTCGGTTCAATCCTATCACTGCGCCTTCATCATAATCCCGATCGAAGATCAGATCGGACCGATCGACTCAGTTTCCAAAACTAAATATTATGATACGAAAACAATTTTTCAGACCACCTAGTCCGAAATTACAGTTTAGCCCCTCAAATTTGGGAAATCGCAATTTGATCCCTATTGACTTTTAGAAAGTCGCACTCCCTAAAATCCTCCTCCTATGCCCAACACATTGAGCTCAGTTTCCGTGCGGGAATTGTGAATCCAGTACTTGTGTGACCCTCAATGGTTCAGGGATACAGCTAGCTGTGGGCCCACAACCATTGTGACTCCGAAATCACAATTTCGGACTGACCCATCGGATCATGGTAAAGCTCCTAGCAACATCATCCCATGATCCCCTAGATATCACGGATAGTGCCTGCAAGAAGCAGTTGGTCGTGGTTAGCATACAGTACGGTCCTTTCAAAACATATATTCCGATCAGATCAACGACCATTGGTAAATCGAGAGTCGTTAGAGATCCGATAACTATGCATACATCTTGGAGATCAAATAGTGACATCGCGAGTGTTACTAGGCAAACTCATTTACCTAAAACACATCCAGTACTCTGGCCAGAGATTTATCACACTATTATATCCTCAGATAGTATAGGATATCCACGCATAAAAGCGAGCGGTGAATCCTCGACAACGAAGCATCGACTCCTACATGCATCGGGACCTCACCCAATACCGCCACCTAATTACCCCAAGTGAGTCGGTAAACGGGTCAAAGTGAGGCGCCTATCATGTAGAGTCTCAATAATGTTTCGAGTAGTGAGGACTAATCAGTACAACCAAGACCTCGGACTTATCCACTCGACAAATGGTAACCACTTGGAAAGTCCGAACGAGGGTAGTTCGATAGATCACCAGGTCACTATCCATCTACATGCTCAGAACATCACAATGTTCCCTACCAATGAAACATGGTACTTCACATCGCAGATGCTAGTCTCAAGCTCGGGCAGCCTTATCCTCATTTTGATGGCCCAATCGACTAGGAACGAGTTCAGAATACACAGCGACTATTAGATGTGTTTCATGATAGCCATCATATCCACTATCACATCTAACATACACTATGGTGTATTCTAGTTCTTTATCCAACACAATTGTTAACATTATAACATAATGAAAATAAATAATGTCATAAAGAAATGCGTATTTCATAAATAAATATCGTTATACACAAGAGTCAATAAAACCCACACGCCACAAGTTGGCTAGTTGGGCTTCTACTCTAACAATCTCCCACATGCCCTATAGCCAACTACGCATCAGACGCAATCCCATTGTTTAGTGATGTTTTTCAAACAACGGTCCTGGCAAGGGCTTCGTAAGTGGATCAGCAATGTTGTCTGCAGAGGCGACTCTCTCAACTGCTATGTCACCTCTAGCCACAATATCCCGGATTATGTGGTATTTCCTCAGTATATGTTTGGATCTTTGGTGAGACCTAGGCTCCTTTGCTTGCGCAACGGCACCCGTGTTGTCGCAGTACACCGGGACTGGACCAACTCCATCAGGGATGATGCCCAACTCTTGGACGAAATTGAGGCGACTCTCTCAACTGCTATGTCACCTCTAGCCACAATATCCCGGATTATGTGGTATTTCCTCAGTATATGTTTGGATCTTTGGTGAGACCTAGTCTCCTTTGCTTGCGCAACGGCACCCGTGTTGTCGCAGTACACCGGGACTGGACCAACTCCATCAGGGATGATGCCCAACTCTTGGACGAAATTCCTTATCCAAACGGCCTCCTTAGCAGCAGCTGATGCTGCAATGTACGCAGCCTCAGTGGTTGAATCCGCGATGGTGTCTTGCTTGGAACTCTTCCAAGAGACAGCACCACCATTGAGCATGAATACAAATCCAGAGGTTGATTTCGAATCATCCACGTCACACTGGAAGCTAGAATCAGTGTAGCCTTCCAGTTTCAGTTCACCACCCCCATAGACCATGAACATATTCTTAGTCCCACCCCCATAGACCATGAACATATTCTTAGTCCCACCCCCATAGACCATGAACATATTCTTAGTCCCACCCCCATAGACCATGAACATATTCTTAGTCCCACCCCCATAGACCATGAACATATTCTTAGTCCCACCCCCATAGACCATGAACATATTCTTAGTCCCACCCCCATAGACCATGAACATATTCTTAGTCCCACCCCCATAGACCATGAACATATTCTTAGTCCTTCGCAAGTACTTAAGAATATCCTTCACAACCTTCCAATGCA
>KV018452.1:78584-108511 GCA_001598015.1 Dorcoceras hygrometricum
TCCACTCGACAAATGGTAACCACTTGGAAAGTCCGAAGGAGGGTAGTTCGATAGATCACCAGGTCACTATCTATCTGCATGCTCAGAACATCACAATGTTCCCTACCAATGAAACATGGTACTTCGCATCGCATATACTAGTCTCGAACTCGGGCGGCCTTATCCTCGTTTTGACGGCCCCATCGACTAGGAACATGTTCAGAATACACAGCGACTATTAGATGTGTTTCATGATAGCCGTCATACCCACTATCACATCTAACATATGCTTTAGTGTATTCTAGGTCTTTACTCAACACAATTGTAAATCATTATACACATAATGAAAGTAAAGAATGCCATATAAAAGAATGCGAATATCATATATAAAGATCGTTTGTACAAGAGTCAATGAAAACCCACACGCCACAAGTTGGCTAGTTGGGCATCTACTCTAACAGGCAAGACTCGTTGTATTTGGTTGAGTTTTCCTACAATAACAGCTATCAGGTCACGATTGGCATGGCACCATTTGAAGCTTTGTATGGCAGAAAGTGTAGATCGCCAGTATGTTGGGAAGAAGTGGGGGAGAAGCAGCTGTCTTCCCCAGATTTTTGTGCAGTAGATGAGTGATCAGGTGGACTTGATTCGCCAGAGAATGAAAGCTGCTCAAGATCGCCAAGCCAGTTACGCGAATAAGAGGCGTAGGCCTTTAGAATTTGAGGTTGGTGATCTAGTTTTCCTTAAGGTTTCTCATCTCCGCAGTGTTATGAGATTTTGTTTCATGGTAAAGTTAGCTCCTCGTTTTGTTGGTCCTTATGAGATCTTAGAGAGGATTGGTCCTTTGGCTTATCGGTTGTTGTTTCCACCAGATTTGTCTTCCTTACATGATGTGTTTCATGTTTCGATGCTGAGGAAGTATGAGCCAGATCTCTCGCATGTGTTGAGAACTGACGAGGTTGAGTTAGATCGGACTTTGAGCTATGTTGAGTATCCCTTGCAGATCTTGGATATAAAAGAGAAACAGCTGTGGAATAAAACCGTTCCCTTGGTGATGGTTCAGTGGAGCAAGCACGGTAGAGAAGAAGCTACTTGAGAACAGGAACAAAAGATGCAGCGTGAGTGGCCGCATCTGTTTGAGTAGATGTTGTTTTAGTCCAGTAAAGGCAGAGAGGATGAGACCTGGTGGTTTATTGCAGAGCTTAGAGGTGCCCAATGGAATTGGGAGCACATAGCAATGGATTTTGTAACGCATTTGCCTCGTTCCTGCAGAGGTTATGACGTTGTTTGGGTTGTAATAGACATATTGTCGAAATCTACTCACTTCATTCCCTACAATATGACGTATTTTTTGAAGAAGATGGTGAAGCTGTACATAGATTTCGTAGTGCGATTGCATGGTGTGCCTGTTTCCATTGTTTCAGATCGTGATCCAAGGTTTACTTCCAGGTTTTGGAAGAGTTTGCAAACAGCTTTGTGAACCATATTGGATATGAGCACTGCTTATCATTCCCAAATCGATGGCCAATCTGAGAGGACTATCCAGATTTTGGAGGATATGTTGAGACCTGTTGTGGTGGATTTTAGTGGTGGCTGGCAAGATTCATTGTCTTTGGTTGAGTTTTCTTATTATAACAGCTACCAGGTGACAATTGGAATGACACCATTTGAGGCTTTGTATGGTACGAAGTGCCGATCGCCTTTATATTGGGAAGAAGTGGGGGAGAAGAATCTTTCTTCTCCAGAATTTGTGCAGCAAATGAGAGATCAAGTAGATTTGATTCTCCAGCATATGAAAGCTGCACAAGATCTCCAAGCTAGCTATGCAAACAGAAGGCGTGGGCCTTTAGAATTTCAGCTTGGAGATGTGGTTTTCCCAAAAGTTTCTCCTTTCAGAAGTGTGATGAGATTTGGTCTCAAGGGTAAATTAGCTCCTCGTTCTGTTGGACCTTATAAGATTGTGGAGAGGATAGATCCTTTGGCTTATCGCTTGTTATTGCCGCCAGATATGTCCTCATTGCATGATGTGTTTCATGTGTCTATGTTGAGGAAGTATGAGCCAGATCCTTCTCATGTGTTGAGAACTGACGAGGTAGAGCTAGATCGGACGTTGATCTATGTTGAGAATCCTTTGCAGATCTTGGATAGAAAAGAGAAACAGCTGAGGAACAAGACCATTCCTTTGGTGATGGTTCAGTGGAGAAAACATGGTAGAGAAGAAGTTACGTGTGAATTGGAAGAGAAAATGCAACATGAGTGGCCTCATCTATTTGAGTAGAGGTTTCATCTGTTCTCCATTAGCTAGTATTTTTTTTGTTGTTGTTTGTTCCAGTCATCTTGAACTCTTGATTAGTAGCCTTTTGTTGTGTGATTGAGGTTACCGGTGGTTCTGTTGAGTTTTGGATAAGTTCTGGAGTTGTTCTTTGATTTCGAGGACGAAATCTTATTTTCAGTGGGGGAGAGATGTGAGACCCAAAAGATTATTGGATTAATTGAGTTAATTAATCGGGTTTAGCCTAGACAGATTTGGCTTGAACAGATCTGGGATGGATCAGCTTTGAGTTGGTATGATTGGTGAGCGCATCGGTTTCTATTTTGTGTGTTTAGAACAGATTTGGACAGTTGTAGAGTTTAGCGAGGTAGTAATCAGATTCGGGGAGTTTATAAGTGCTGGTTGGTAACTTCGGATTTGGCGTTGGTCGATTGGAAGTGAAGTTAGAGGTCAAATCTGATTGTCGCGAAATGCTTTGAGTTCACTATTAGATATCCTGCACGGGTAGCAATACACCGTCATTTGGGAGAAATCAGATTTGAGTTGCGTTAGTTGTTAGCGCTGCGTGAACCGGCCTGGTTCGAGGGTTTACTATAGACCAGTTTCAGGTTGTCTACACAGGAAGGCAATACGATGTCGTTTTGGGTTCAGTGAACGCTGGTCAGTGTTGGTATCAGATCTGGTCTTTCAGATCTGGGTGTTCTGACTAGGATCGATGCGACGCCGTTTAGAGAGACACGTGTATGTGTTAATTAGATTGTGGTGCAACGTCGTTTGGCAGTAGCGCGCTGGTGTTGCCTGTGTTCCAGATCTGGAGTGTTACTCAGATCTGAGCGGGTATCAGCTTTGATCTAGTATTTTCGGTGGTTACTGTTCATCACATTTGGGAAACTTAAGTAGTATTTATAGAGGACTTTGACCGTAGTCTTGCTATTGTTTCCCGACCATTAGAAGATAATTCTTCCCGTAAGCTTAATCTGTCGCGATACCCTAGCTACTGTTCATGGAAGCTTATATTCTCTGTTTTTGGAGGTAGACAGCTCCGATTGAAGTAAGATTGGTAGCGTTGGACACCTCTTGTTAAGGCGATTCGTTTTGTGCCCTTTTCGAAGGCTTGCGATTAGCTGGGAGATGATCACGAAGGAAGCTACTTTATGTAATCTGTTACCATTTGAGCATATTTGCTTTTCCGTGCAGGTAACGCTCTGAGGTAGTGATAGATCCTCCCTTATGCTTCGTTTAGACCTGTCTGTTATGCTAGAAGGGTAGGAGATAGCTGGGTGGAGCTCGTAGCTCCCAGTTCGTAAGTTCTGTGTTACTATCCTTGAGCGTTATGTTGTGTTGGTTTATCAGGTTCAGATCTGGTTGCTCGGGACCTTGTTGTGGTAATTTTAGCTCAGAAGGTTAAGGTATGGATGTGAGCTTGTTTTACCGCTTTGGATTGAGCATGGATAATATGTGTGCTGCTGTGTATGATTCTGTGTTGTTATTGTTTGCTCCTGCTGTGTTGATTATCGCAAGTTGTTACATTGCATACACGCATTATTCATGTTGAGCTCAGATCTTGTTTAGCCGTGCCTTGCTGTGTTGATCTATGTGTACCAGGATGCCTGTTTTGGAGGTCGAGCGGGTAACTCCCGTGTCCCTCATCTCCCTGCTGGGATCTATTAGCCACTATGAGCTGAGTGGTAGCTCCCACATCTCATGAGTTGGGCAACAGCAGGTTGAGTGATCTGTTGTGCATCTGGTATCGTGTGTTGAGATGATTTGTCAGGCCTCGTGCTCTAAACAGAGTAAAATCATACAAACACATGCGGAAGCTATCAAAAAGCGGGTAAAATTTTCGCTTTTGGCCTGACGGTTTAAAACAATATAATTTAAAATACCATGATACTCAAAATAGAATCTCAGTTTACGAAAATCACAACAACAATAACAGTATAGCATACAACAACCAAAACATGTATCAGACTCAAACTACTGAATACAATAACGAAGCACAGGGCATCCCCCTGGCTAACTGATACATATATATATATGCTATACGCAACTGGGACACGCTAACCACCTCCTGGGGCACCACCAGCTGGGTTAAAACCATGACCAGCTGTAAAACCTGGATTCCCTGAAAACAACACAAACAAGGAAACAAACCAAGCCCCAGAGGGACATGGGGTCAAACCCCAGTACGGAGAGCAACAGATATAGCTAAAAGAATGCATAAGATAAAATGCAGATGCTATGCATGAGACACCGGATATCAACAGAAGACTCGACCAACAAGGGAGCTAAGGAACTCAAGCACAACTCCAAGAATCTGCAACAACAGTGGCCACAGGATGTGTTCACAGTGTGGTAATGAGCCACTCGCTGGTAAGAATCAACAACAGCAATACAAGATACGAAACAATGGCTGCAACCGAAATATGAATTCAATATGGGAAATGCGTGTATGCATAAACATAGCAGCTAAAATCAACAGCAATCACATATACACACAGCAACATCCATGTCAATGCACAAGCAGCCATCTAGCATTCAATATCACGCCAATTCCCAGCTAATTCAAGCTCAGATCCGTACCTTATACTATTGTGCAACAATTACCACAAAACAGGCCCGAGAGATCTGGATAGCAACTTGCTAAATACACAACACATAGATCTCAAAAGCTGCTCAGAAACTCACGGCCAATTACAGAAGCTCACGGCTAGGAGCCACGCTCAACCAATGCAATTACTACCAAAACAACATACTATAAGCTTAAACCAAGGCTAGGAACAAGATCTCATCACAAGGGAACGAAGTTCTACCTGCACTACAAAATGCACAATCGGGCAGCAACTTCGCGTTCCTCAACTAGCCAACCACAGCCTCCAAAAGTGGTATGGAATGATAGAGCTTCGCAAGAGGAGTCCAACGATACCTCGAACGTACCACACAACGGCCGGAAACGATGGGAATTTCCGGAGAAAAGCTACGGTGAACAGTAACCTAGGGTTCGAAGCGAAAAACACAATCGGGGAAAATATTTCGCTAAGTTTGGAATCTGGTGCTCGAAATCGAAGACCAAGTCTTCCTTAAATACATCTCGCAAAAGCTGGTTAGAAACATCCACTGACTAAACCAGCAGGTACACTACAAACAAATACAACCAGCAGATGCAAAGAAACCAGCTGCTGAATTCTCAAACAACGCAAATCAAAATGATGTTGCAGCGACTTAACAAAACGACGTCGCGCCGCATAAGTCATCAAATTTGCCACCAGCTGGTCGCCTAAAACCATCGGCTGGTTCTCAATTCCAAAAGATGGATTATCTAACACTCAAAAGCTGATACCAGACGTTGCATCAAAACGCTGCGTTCCAACTTAATAAAACGGCGTCGCATATCCTACGTCATCCAGTCTCTAGCTCTTGCGCAATACCAGCTGCAGGCTACAGTAACCACCACCAGCTGCAAGCTACAGTTCCAAACGACGTCGCGCCAACTTATAGAAACGCTGTAGTATTTCCCTCAACGAACAAAAAAATAAAGCAACGACTGGATACAACATGCTACCAGCTCTCACTTAACACAACGCACCAGATTTCACAAAAACGACGGCGTTTAGGAATCTCGCGCTACCAAAATACGCTACGACTGGATTTCATCAATTCGACCAGCTTTCACCACAAAACCAGCTTTTACCCAAAATCTCAAAAAAAAGAAAAACTCCCAGAATTGTTCCAAATGCTATTTCAGACCCAAAAATGCAAACCAAACAGAGATCTGAACCACCAGTAATCTCTAAAATTCGATACATTCCAACAAATAAATCTTGATTACAAATCCAGGTCTCACACGAGTGGGTAGCTCCCATATACTCACACACCTCATGCCCACCATCTTTCAGTTGATTTGTATCCGTTGTTGAGCAGTTTCTTGAGATACTTTGGCTCCCTGCCTTCGGTTGTAGCCTTGTTCTCATGCATAGCATCTGCATATTATCTATTGCTATTTAACTGTCACACGAGTGGGTAGCTCCCATATACTCACACACCTCATGCCCACCATCTTTCAGTTGATTTGTATCCGTTGTTGTAGCAGTTTCTTGAGATACTTTGGCTCCCTGCCTTCGGTTGTAGCCTTGTTCTCATGCATAGCATCTGCATATTATCTATTGCTATTTAACTGCTGTTTTTCAGTTGCTCTCCGTATTGGGATTTGACCCCAATGTCCCTTTGGGGCTGGTTGTTTTGTTTGCCTATGTGTGTTTCAGGTTATCATGGTTTCTCAACTGGTCATGGAGTTGATCCAACTGATAATACCCGGGGGGTGGATAGAGTTTCCCAGTTATATATAGTATTTATTTGTTATATTGTCTTATATCTATGTTGAGCATGACTCATCATGGATCCTTTGATTTGTTGATTGGAAGTCACTCTATACTTGTACGATTTGTGTTGTATTGATGTATTGGGTTTTCATTGTTGTAAAACCAGTATTTTAGATATCATTGTATTTTTAACTTATGTTTTCTAAATCAGACCAAAGAGAAAAATTTTAGCCACTATTTTATCGCTTCCGTTATTGTTTATTATGTGGTTAACTCTGTGTTGTGCACCAGGCCTGACACATTCTTCTCAACCTGCTCAGGCATCCCAGCAGCCTAATCAGGTATCCCAGCAGTCTGGTCGTTGCAGGTTCGGGCCTCGAGGAAGACAGTTTAAGAGTAGGTCAGGTTCTAGCTCTTCGGTTTCTGGTAGTTCCACCAGTGGTAGCCCCAGAACTGCTTTCTACAGTCAGTTTGAGGACTATTATTAACCAAGGATATTAGTATCTTGATTATGTTTGGATTAAGGGTTAATCATTCGGGTTTATCCAGATTAGAGAGGAATCAGCTCGGGTGCAAGCTGATCTTGAGTTTCACGCTAAGATGATGATGTAAGCTGTTCGAGTTTCAGCTTGGAGTTAGAACTGGCACGAGCTATTGAGTGGTCGTGCTTATTTAGGTACTGTATATTTGTGGTCCAGCTTAGAGGTAAGCTGCTATGTTAAGCGAGCTGGTTTGACGCGTGGTAACGCAAGCTATTTATTGTGGACCAGATTAGGCATAAACTGATATGAAGGACTGTGCTGAGTCCGCGAGCTGTTAGCAGCTTAGGAGTACTACGTAGCAGGGAACAACATGCGTGATCTGTTCTGGGATCATGAGCTGTTCCAGGTTTATGCGCTTTGATCTGTGAGCTTAGCGAACAGCTTTCGATGTTGTCAGCTGTTTAGAGTATCCTGAGCTGATAGGTAGGATGTGCTATTCTAAATTTCCTCTGAGCTGTTATCAGTTGAGCAGCAACGTGTAAGTTGGAAAGGAATTTCGTAGATTTTGGGATGCATAGGAGGCTTAGGGACGTTGCGTTGTATTGATAGGGTCGATCAGCTGAGGTGGGAGCTGATAGCGATGAGAAAGTTACACGAGAGCTGTTGGTCTCACGTGAGCTGACCAAGTACGTAAACTGGCCTGGACTATGATCTGTTACTTCTATAGTAGCTGTGAGCTGTGAGCTGCCGCAAGTGAGATCTGTTGATGTACACAAGCTGTTAATGGGAGCGTCCTGTGCTATTTGTCCAAGCTGGTGTCAGCTTTAAGGTGAGCTGAACTATATGTGCGTGCTGAGCTGTACGCCGAACTAGGTACAATGTTGAGGTTTGCCGTGATCTGTTGGAACTGTAGCCGTGATCTATTGAGCAGTGAGTATTAATACCTCTCGTTGAACAAAACTTAGTTATTTTAGACCACCCGTTCCTTATCTTCCTCTGGAAGCTCCTGATAGATATTTTCCCCAAACCCTAGCTACTATTTACTAGACTAGTTTTTCCCCAATTTCTGGAGATCGGCCGGTCAGTTTAGAGGGAGGGTACCTCGGTTGGAAACCCCTCTTCAAGGGTGACGTTTCTATACCAGTTTAGAGTTGCAAGGAGGCCAAACAGAGGAGATATTTGTGAAGCTGTGTGAGTTGGGTTTCATAATTTCCGACCAATTTTTGAGATTCAGTTCAGATTAGAGTTCCCTGGTGGTTGCTGTGAGCTGCGGGCCTTGAGAAGTTGGACAAGCGGAGCAGGAGGTGTGTTCTGCTGTCAGCTGTGAGCTGCGTTGAGGTAGTTGCCAAGATTTGCGTAAGGTACGAATTCGGAGCTTGTAACTACAACTTTTATGTTAGGAATGTGAGCATATTCTGGCTGCGTGGGTTGTACCTGTAGCCTTGTCTTGCGGGTGCGGCGTTGAGGTAATCTGCTGAACCATGCTAGACCTGTTGTTGAGCTGCAATAACTTTCTGTGCGTGTGTTGAACTGGAGTATGCTTGTTGTGCCTGAGCTGTTTGTATTCTGGGCTGTGTAGCCACGCTGCATTCTTGAGGAGGCTGTAGACCTCGTGGTTGTGAGCTGTTCTGTTTCTTCATGCGCTTGATTCTGAAGCTGTTTTGCTTATGCTATTCTTGTTTTGCCATGCTGCTTTTCCTTGCGAATATTGCATGCTGTATATGTTGGTTAGCATCACATACACGCATGGCATATTGAGCTCCTCTCTTGTTATACTTGCCAGCAGTCCGCTGTTGTTGAGCTCATTCCTTTGTTAGTTGTTAGCTGTTATTGATCTGTTAGCAACAGACTCCGTGTGATGGAGCGGATGGAGTGACATATTATATTGCATGCTTTATTGACTGTTGCTGTTATTTCTTTTCGTACCGAGGTTTAACCTCGTTTGTTTTCCCTTGGGGCTGCTTTGACCGTGTGTTGGCCATTGCAGGTTTTTTTCAGGTTGTTCAGCTGGTCCGAGAGTGAGGCAGCTATTGCAAGCCCAGGCGTGAGTTCCCAGTTATATATATATGCTATATCGAGTCATTGCCAAGGGATGTCCTGTGTAGTTGTTGTACTGATTCAATTTGTGATTGGTTGTATATATATATATTTGATGATTGAGATTTTATGCAGTAATCTTTTGATGCTAAGCTTATATTTTGAGTATGCGTGTACTTTAAATGATATAATTTCAGTCAGGCCAAAAATAAAAATTTTACCCGCTTTTTAATCTTCCGTGTTTTGCGTGTTTTAGCTGTGTTTAGAACATCGGGCCTGACATTTTGGTAGCAGAGCTTAAACTGAGATAAGCTCGTTTCTTTTCTATCACACTCGAGTCTAGGCACATTGTTTATCCTCATGCATGTGCTTGACTACTTGCTTTCCTACTTTGTGTGTGCTTACCTTCATGTGCCTCCTAGTTGCCGCATAGTAGAGGTAGAGGTAGAGCTGTTAGGCAGGTTGTAGACGAGCCGAGAGTTTTGGTTAATCCTAGAGAAGCTTGTTGTAGTGTCTGTTAGTACTCCTGCTGTTTCGAGTTAGATTTTTCACGTGAGATAGTGCTGATTTGTACGGCTGATTGGAGGAGGAGGTGCTTATCGCAATCCCGTTAATCGTTAGTTCCTGTTATCTTCCGGATGAGGTTCATGGATGTTTTGCAGATCGATAGATTGTTTTCGGCTCTGAGACAAGCTAGACTGTGACGCCCACGCCCATGGGGTCAACAGATTCGAATAACAAAAGGAAACGAAGGGTTGAATAATAATTGTGTAATTGTATCCCTTACACAGAAAATTCGAAACGCAAACACAAATTGGCGCCAAGTAAAAATAGCTGAGACAGATTTGAATAAGTGCTTTGATATAAATTTCAATGTGCGATATTACAACTACTGGAATTCTATATGAATTAAACATTGTTGTAATGGATCTAATACAGATTTTTCAAAAGATCAAAAACAGCAACATCTAAGACACGGAATCGCTGGCCATTGATAAACACAATCACCATAGCTGGTTCAGTTCCCGCCGCCCGTCTGCCCAGCTTTGTCTCACCTGCACCATTTAAAAGCTAATGGGCCTAGAGGCTCAACAAGTAAAATATGAGGATAACAAAATCACTTAATGCAGGCAAACATCTTCATAGCTTAACATAACTTAGTTTAAAGGAAGGCATTTAATTATAAACATCTTTCCTAAAAACAGATTCGGGAAATAACCCAGATCTCATCATTTTTTTCTTGTGATCTATGGCTTAGAATCTCTCCTTAGGTCCGTAGGAACTTGATTAAGTTACTTCTGATTTCATTCTTTATGGCATGAAGACCTATATGAAGGGGCAACCGACACTCTGGACGACTGCTCACCCTTCCGTGGTGAAGGGGCAACTGACACTCTCGACAGCTGCTCACCCTTCCATGGTGACCGTCTATTATCTACACCATAAATCCTTTAAAATTAAACATTTCTTCCTTTAAACTCATATCTAAAAGAAAACAGATTTGAACATCATCGGGGTTCACTACATTTTGAAACTCGCTTCTCTTTAAAATTTCACTGAGCATCTGATTTGAATACTAGGAATTTATTGCAGGCGTGAAAGCAGATTTGGCTAACGAAAATAGTACTCGGGCACAAAACAGATCTTAGTCGTGGAGACAGATTCTACTATAGTTTCGCTAACGTTAAAACATATGTGGCATAAAGGAACAATATCGTTATCGTGATCATATTTGATTTTAGATGTAGTAGCGCTAGCGTGGAAGCAGATTTGACTATAGAATAGTAGTGCTAGCGTAACACAGATTTGGCTTTTGGGTTTGTATCTCTAGTGGGAAAACAGATGTGACTGTAGAAATAGTGTTCTATGAGTAAAACAGATTTGACTCACGAAACAGAGTTAACATCTGAGAAACAGACTTGACAGGGAAATTCAGATTCGTCATGGGAATTTCAGATTTGATCATAGAATCTTGTCTCTAACGTAGAGAAAATAGAATTGGCTACTGAACTAGTGCTGAAACATCTCGACGACGACCAAGATACCAGCTCCGCCTATCTAACCTGAACAAAATCCCGATTTGACCAGCATCGCCGATTACTTGGAGTCAAGTCCAGACGTCAGAATTCACTGATAAGAAGAACTTCATAATCGTTCAAGGAACTAGAATCTAAATGATCAATGTTTTAAAAACAACATCAACATCTGCGCTAAAACATACTGGAATTCTTTTAAAATATAAAATAACAATGAACCCGATGTTTCATTTAAATAAACATGCTTGAACATTGCTATATCTTTAACATAAACAGGCAAGAAAACGGAACTGATGAAAACAATATATGCTTTAAATGGCGTAGCAAGAATCAGCTTTTTCTTGCCTTAACACTGTAAAACACTAAGACAGCTGGTTCTTGCAGACAATCTCCTCAAGCACCCAACGAGCTCCAGAGAGTTTGAGAGAATGAAAGATTTTCTTTACAAGTGAAAATGAACTCAAACTTCTCGTAGACAATCATATAAGAGAGCATGATTGACATTAGGTGAAAACACTCGAGTAGGCATGGGATATCCTACCAACTAATTTTCCTTTTTGAAAGATTTGTAAAAACGCTCCCATCTACTGTTTTAAAACACTCGAGTAGGCATGGGATATCCTACCAACTAATTTTCCTTTTTGAAAGATTTGTAAAAAGCTCCCATCTACTGTTTTAAATTTGGAGTTTACCAAAAGATTTTGAAGAGAACAATTTGCTCAATTCAAAGCATTTCATTTTCGTAATCTGAAATCTGCTCGAGTTGTGCTTGAGGCGAAATCTGCCCGGAAACCTTCTGAATCGTGTCTCCAATCTTGAAATAAAGAAAATCTGCTCTTTACATAAATAACATGAACTTAAGCCGAAATATGAACATTGAAAACATGGACATTGTGAGATGAGTATCAACGTAGAGTTCTTGCTGATTTTTGCCTGCGACAGTCCGAGTTGACTGTAGTTGTGTGAGCTAAGCTATTTTGGAGCCAGCTTAGATCAGGCTTGACTAGTGTTTCCTGTGGCGAAATTGAATGGTGTGCTATTGTTGACAGAGTTCCGTA
This sequence comes from Dorcoceras hygrometricum, assembly GCA_001598015.1. Classification (NCBI taxonomy): domain Eukaryota; kingdom Viridiplantae; phylum Streptophyta; class Magnoliopsida; order Lamiales; family Gesneriaceae; genus Dorcoceras; species Dorcoceras hygrometricum. Next base: position 90,768 of record KV018452.1, read on the forward strand.
GGAAGTCATGGGGTAATTCTCGAGGATGGAAGAACTTGCAGATAGTTTTGGAGTCTCAATTGGCTATTGTAGCAGTTTAGCACCCCATCTAGATGGCCAATATGAGCTGACCATGCAGTATTTGGAAGGCATGCTACGAGTTGTAGCAAATAGTTTTGCTGGTGATTGATAGAAATTCCTTGATTTGGTAGAGTTTTGCGCGTAGTTTTAGCTCCCAGATATGTTCGGGGTGATTTCCCTCGACGTTTTGCAAGGAAATAAGTGCATATTTGCTGTACCAACTGGAAGAGTTGAGGGAAACCTGTGGTCTTCAGTGGATTTTGGGCAGCAGGCGAAGTACCAAAGAGATCTAGTTCGATCAATAGCGAAGGCTGAGCATGATCTTTAGACTAGATTGTGCTTTTCAAGTGTGAACTTTTAGAGTCTCAGGTTGTGGATCGTGTGCTTCTTGCGAGTTTCTCCTTCTTAGATTGTGTTGGGCTTGAGGCTGAAGGTAGGTTAGCTCTTAGATTCATCAGTCTGTTTGAGTGTATCTGGACATATTGGATCTTTGGCGTGCAGTTTGAGGATGCCGGCTGTGTTTTTGTGGGCACATGGCGTGTTTTATGTGTCTAAGCCGAGGGAATGCGAGCCAGATCCTTGATTTGTGTTGAAGACTGATGAAGTGCGCGGGACAAGACCCTAAGTTATATTGTTTGGCAAGTGAGATTTCTGGACAGAGAGGATAAACAGTAGAAGATTAAGACCATACTTTGGGTTATGGTGCAGCGGCGTAGCCCTGGGCGAGAAGGGGCTTCTTTAGAAATGGAAGCTGCGATGAGTAGAGAGTAGCCTCATCCATGATGAATGATGTTTCCTTCCTTGCGCTCTGTTTCTTTTCTGATTGGGTCCTGCTGAGTCCTGTTCTTACCCTGGTTGTGCTCTTTTGATGATCCCTCTTCGGCAGTGTGTGTTTGATCTGCTTCGTTTTGTTGTGACATGTTATAGGCATAACATCGTAGTTGCTATTAGCTTAGGAATTCTACGATTTCTTTGTGTAAGCTAATCTGCGTAGAGCAAGTTATGAGCTGAACGGTGTCGCTGGACGTTGCTATTCAGTCGTAAACTTTTTGGGGTAGATCAGCTCAGGAGTAAACAACTTTGAGAAGCGCTGTGTTGCGTAAGATGTTAGTAACTAAGGCATAAGCTAAGTTCATTTTAGGGATGTTCTGGACGTCCTGAGCTTAGTGTTCGGATCACGAGTGTAGTACCGCATTGTTTTGGTGGTATCAACTTTGGCATAAGCTGGTAGTGGTTTACTGTGTAGACCCGCGCTGTGGTGGTGACCAGCTTAGTTGAGATCGTTTGTGGCTTCAGCTTTGGAAAGGGTTGGTAGTAGTTGTCAGATTTGGCAAGAACTGTTTGATTTCGAGGACGAAATTTTAAAAGTGGAGAGAATGTGAGGACTATGATTAACCAAGGTCATTAGTAGCTTAATTATGTTTGGATTAAGGGTTAATCATTCGGGTTTATCCAGCTTAGAGAGGAATCGGCTCGGGTGCAAGCTGATCTTTCTTTTCACGCTAAGTTGATGGTGTAAGATGTTCGAGTTTCAGCTTGGAGGTAGCACTGGCACGAGCTGATGAGTGGCCGTGCTGATTTAGGTATTGTAGCAGATTTGGGGTCCAGCTTATAGGTAAACTGCTATGTTACGCGAGCTGGTTTGACGTGTGGTAGCACAAGCTGTTTATTGTGGACCAGATTAGGCGTAAAACTGATATGTAATGTAACGCCCAGAAACATTTAAATCCACAATTACAAAGTTTTAAGAGTTGTGAGATCTATTTGAAAATAATATATTGTTAAGATAAATTTATAAGTTTTGGTGATAACGAAAACAAGAATAAGAACTGAAATTAAGACTAAGATCTGTATGTTAAGTATTCGTAGAAGAGAAGGAAGTTTATCAGATCAGAACTGAGCAAACCAGATATAGCAACCCAGGTTCGATTGTATCAGTTTCAGAGTATATCAGATTTGGGTATTCGGGTTCTTTCAGGTATCAGGTCAAGTATTCCAGCTATCCGGTTAAGTACTTCAGATCAGAGAGTATCAGACTTGATTCAGAGGCTATGATAACAGATTCAGTTATATTGGTTCAGAAGGTATATTTCAGATCAAGCTTATCAGATGAGAACAAACTCAGTTTCTGAGCAAAATCTTTTAAGAGTATCTTCAGTTAATATTTGTCAGATTACGAGAATAAATTCAGATCAGAACATTTATTTCCAAGGACTAAGATCTGGTAGATTTACGATTCTACAAAAAGGGGGAATTTATTCGTAAAGGATATAAGATTTCAGATCTCACAGAGTTGCTGGTTAAAGAACTCAAAAAGGGGAAAGTTCGGATCTCAGTATGACTTTTATAAGTTGATTTCAGATCTGACAATGAGTATTCACAAAGGGAATTTTCGAAAAGGGAAAGAGAGCATATTTCAGATTTCAGTGTTAAAACAGTTGCAAGCTTCGAATTTCTTCAGATGTTATCAAATGATTATTTGAGAGAAATCAACGGTCACGATTTAAGCAGATAAAGCATGTTAGACAATTTGAATTGAAGGGACAAGATTAGAGCTATTTTGAGTATAGTTGCACCGTATGCAGAGTTAGTACAACCGATGATTACCTACTTTGGAAAATTAGTGAACTCAGCTCTGACAAGCGCAGACAACCTTTTGCATAACATTAATGGAGCATTTAATACGGTGATACGATGAAGATATGCAAGAAAAGGTTGTGTCCACTGGCTCATTTATTGACCGTTGAGGATGAAGAGTATATATAGCTGAAGATTTCAAATGAAGAAGCTCTCGTTTACTCTCGCTCACTCTCGGCCATTTCCGAAACCCTCTGGGAATATTCAAACGCTGATTCTCTCTAAGACCCAATGTTCAAATCTCTAAGAACATTTTCGTTCAAGTTTTCATTAGATAAATCTTCGAGATATCTTCTGGTTTACTTTTGTAAACAGGTTTCATTATATAGAAACCAGAAGATTTACAGTACTCATTATATCGTGTTCATTGTATATTCATATTTGAGTCTGTAACGAACGTGCTTCTTGAAGCAGTTCTGAAATTATGATTGTCTGTAACTTAGCAGTGTATCTGCGTTGTAGAAGTTTCTAGGAGTTCACTTGGAGCGAGGCTCAGTGATCGGGTGTAGACAGAGCTGTGTTAACCAAATCTTCTAGTAGAACCTTCCTGAAAAGTAAGAAGGGGAGACGTAGGATTTTAAGATCCGGACATCCAAAAACAAATTCTGAACCTTGAACTTTTACTTATTGTATTGTATTTATTTAACACGACTGTTCACTGTTTAATCGACTTCTTTCTGCACAATTTTTGTGATGCCCAATCCCAGGGGTCAACAGATTTGAGTTGAATAAAAAAAAACAAAAGGAAAAAAAGGGCTGAATGATATTTATTGTAAGCTGTCTTTCTTACAATATAAAAAAATCGAAATACAAACACGATTGGCGCCAAATAATAAATAACGGAAAAATATCTGGATAACAGATTTGATATAAATTGCAAAGTGCGATATTACAACTACTGCAATTCTATATGAACTCTCTATTGTTGTAATGGATCTTAATACAGATTTGACAAAAGATTAAAAACAACAATACTAGTAACTATTAACATGGAAACGCCGGCCTTCGATAAACACAACACCACAGCTGGATCAGCTCCCACCTCCCGTCTGCCCCAGATCTGTCTCACCTGCACCATAAAAGCTAGTGAGACTAGGGGCTTAGCAAGTAAAATCTGAGAGTAACAAAATCACATAATGCAGGCAGACAAATCATATCATAAAATAACATGGTTTAAAGGAAGGCATTTAAACATAAACTTCTTTCGTAAAAATCATATTTGGGAAAAATACCCAGATCTCATCTATACTTTTCGTTGACTTATGGCTTAGAAGCTCTCCTAGGTCCGTAGGCGCTTGATCAAGCTACATCTGAATTCAGTTACTATATGGCATGAAGCCCAATATGAAAGGGCAACTGACACTCTCGACAGCTGCTCACCCTTCCGTGTTGACCGTATGTTATTTATGCTATAAATCCTTCAAAGCTAAACATTTCTTCCTTTAAACAAACATTTGATCGAAATCAGATCAGCATTCATCGGGGTTCACTCCCTTTTAAAACTCGTTTCTCTTTAAAATCTCACTGAGCATCAGATTTGGCTACTGGGAACATACCACGGGAGTGAAAACAGATTTGGCTAACAAAAATAGTACTCGGGTACAAAACAGATCTTAGTAATGGAAACAGATTTGACTATAAGAGTGGTTTCGCTAACGTTAAATCAGATGTGATCAAGGGACATCATTGTTAGCGTGAAGCAGACTTGACTATGTGTCACTAGCATCGAAGCAGATTTGGCTATCGGAAATAATAGTGCTAGCGTGAAACAGATTTGACCTCAGGGTTGGTATTGCTAGCGAGAAAAACAGATACGACTTTGGAAATACTGTTTAAGAGAGAAACAGATTTGACATGGGAAATTCAGATTTGACTATAGAATCATGTCGCTAGAGTAGAAAAACATATTTGGCTATTGAACTAGTGCTCCAGCATCACGAACGACATCCAAAGATACTTGTTCCGCCTATCAAACCAGAACAAAATCCCGATTCAACCAGCATCGCCGATTACTTGGAGTCAAGTATTGTAACGCCCCAAAAAAATCCATAAGACCACAAATTCTAAATCCTTATAATTTGAGGACCCATTTCTAATTTCAGATTTCAGCATTGTTTATTTGTTTGAATAGCTGGTTTCTAATTTTCAGATTTCATAAGGTGCAGAGATCCGATCAGCTATCACCCAAGCATGGCTAAGAAATTTTCAAACTTTACAAATAAAATATGTTGGATGGGGGAATGGTTAAGTTTCAGATTTTGGGTAGTACTTTTACAAATCAAAATATTGACAGGAAATTTTAAGTAAAATTTTCTGAAGTACGCATGTTTACCATGCCTACTCAAGTATTTCTCCCTGTTGCAAATCAGACCCCCATGCCATTGTCCTTGTGAGCTATAAGTTCATTCCTTTGCAAGAAAATACTCATTTTTTTTGCATCAAAGAAAATAGGAAGCTTATCGTCATGCTCGGGAGGACTCTCTGTTCGTGACCTGCTGTATCTCGTGATTTCTTCTTATTGAGGCAAGTAAATCTGATTCTTGCTACGCCATGAAAGCTTGTGTACTGTTCTCGTTTCTTTTCATGATTCTTGCCTAAGTTAAGTTTAATATTAGCCTTTGTTCATGTTCTGTTGATATTGATATGAATGTTTAATGTTCGGGTTCACAGTGGGTTATGTTGGAACTCAAAAAAAAATGTGTTTTCGAAGTTGACGTTGAAGATGTTGATGTTATTTTAAACGCTGAGCATTTCAGGTTTCTATTTCATCGTAAAGTTGCAAAGTCCTTCTTTTATTCTTGTATATGGTATCATCGGAAGTTGACGCTAAGTAATCGGAGTTTCTAATTGAATCAGTAGTTAAGTCTAATTTGATAGGAGATAACTGGTAACGTAGTTGTTGATTTAGATGATGCAGTACTACGTTCGTAATCAGTAGTTCCCATTTCAGCAGTCACCCTTGTGTTGAACATATTCCTAAGTGTTGTGTTCAGTCGTTGAGTCTTGCAACTGGTGTGCTTGCGACTGGTTTACTGTTGCTCGCGACTGGTTTTCTTGCGACTAGTTTACTGTTGCTTGCGACTGGTTTGCTTACGACTGGTTTACTGTTGCTTGCGACTGGTTTACGGTTGCTTGCGACTGGTTTGCTGTTGCTTGCGACTGGTTTGCTGTTGCTTGCGTCTGGTATTGTGTCTTGTGACTGGTTCCTGTACCTTGCGTCTGGTATTGTGTCTTGCGACTGATTCATATATATATCCAATGTCTGAATTTTCTTACCAACGACTAATTTCCTATGTCTCAACTGGATGCTCAGTGAAAAACTGTTTTGATGGAAAATGATTTAAAACTGAAGTGAACCCTGATGTTAATATCTGATTCCGTTCAGTAGATGTTAAAAGCTTACGACTGGTTTACTGTTGCTTGCGACTGGTTTACGGTTGCTTGCGACTGGTTTGCTGTTGCTTGCGACTGGTTTGCTGTTGCTTGCGTCTGGTATTGTGTCTTGTGACTGGTTCCTGTACCTTGCGTCTGGTATTGTGTCTTGCGACTGATTCATATATATATCCAATGTCTGAATTTTCTTACCAACGACTAATTTCCTATGTCTCAACTGGATGCTCAGTGAAAAATGTTTTGATGGAAAATGATTTAAAATGAAGTGAACCCTGATGTTAATATCTGATTCCGTTCAGTAGATGTTAAAGGAATAAAATTTTCAGACTTTAGGATTTATGGCAAAGATAACAGACGGTCCAAAATAGAAGGGCGAGTAGCTGACGAGAGGGTCGGTTTCCCCTTCATATTGGGTGAGATTTCACCATATTGTAACTGATATCAGTAGTCATTCCATCGAGTGCCTCGGGACCTAAGTAGAGCTTCTGAGCCATAAGTCTAACGAAAATGATAACGCTGGGATCTGATTTTATTCCCAGAACAGACGTTTATGACAAACGATGTTTTATGACTTACTTTAAACTATGATGTCTTGTATTGCGCCTGCATATATTATGCTTTGTTACTCTCAGTTTTTCTTGTTGAGCCCCTAGGCTCAGTAGCTTTCTTGGTGCAGGTGAGTCCGCGCCGGAGAAGATGGGAGGTGGAGTTTGAACCAGTAGCGGCGTGCTAGTGTTTATCGAAGGCCTGCGTTTCCACGATGTTCATTTTGTATTTTGCTGTTTTTGTTGTCTTTGATATTAGTCAAATCTGTATTGAGATCCGTTACAACAAAGATGAATTCAAATAGAGTTCAGTAGTTGTAATATCGCGACTTCGAATTTTGTACTTCGAAATTGTAATGAAATCTGATTTTAATTTCTTGGCGCCAACAGTTGTACTTTGATTTTATTTTGAGCAAGGCAATACAGCTTGCTTAATTTATTATTTCAGCCCCTCTATTTCCTTTTCATTCCTTTTCCCTTGATTCCGTGGCTCCAATGGGGTTGGGTGTCACAAGTACAGACACCTCCATTCACCAGAAAGAAGAACTTCCTAATCGTACAATAAAATAGAATCTGTACTGCTCAATGTTTTAAAAACAACATCAATATCTGCGCAAAAACATACTGGAGAATTCTAAAATAGAAAACAATATTGTGAACCCGATCTTTCATTATCATAAACATGCATGAACATAAACATAGCTATATCTTTGACATAAACAGGAAAGCAAACGCAGAACTGAGGAAAAACAATATATGCTTTAATGGTGTAGCAAAGAATCAGCTTCTACTTGCCTTAAACTGCAAACACGAAGAACAAATGATAACCTGCAGAAGATCTCCTCAATCACAAACGACGAGCTCCTTGAAAATTTTGAGAGAACGAAAGATTTTCTTGGCAAATGAAAATGAGTTTCCAACTTACTTAAACAATCATATAAGGGAGTATGATTGGTAGTAGGTAAAAAAACACTTGAGTAGGCATGGCTGTCATACCAACTCTTTGTCCTTTTAAAAATATTTGCTAAGAACTCCCTTCTACTATTTAATCTTGTAATTTTATCAAAAGATTTTAAAAAGAAACAAATTGCTCTCTCATCAGCATTTTTTTTATTTACGAAATCTAAAATCTGCTCGCGTTTGTGCTTGGGGCGAAATCTGTCTGGAACCTTCTGCTCCGTGTCTCAAATCTGAAATAAAGGAATCAGCTTTAAATAAATAGAATGAACAAAAGCTGAAATCTTAATGCTCGAAATATCAAAATGGCCCTTAGAAGATAGAAGTGTTAAGATTGTGGTCCTATGGATTTTTGGGGGGTTACAACTCTACCCTCCTTATTGAAATTTCATCCTCGAAATTTACTTACCAAACAGCTCTGGGTAACGACTATGCATATCAGCTTCGGTCTCCCACGTAGCTTCTTGTTCTGTTTGGTTAGACCATTGCACCTTAACCATAGGAATACTACGGTTCCTCAACTTCCTAATCTCTCGAAGAAGAATCCTCTCGGGTCTCTCTTCGTAACTCAGATCTGGTGCTAACTGAATTGGCTCATGGATCAGTACATGCGACTGATTGGGAATATACTTCCTCAAATCTGAGACATGGAATACACTATGTAATGAAGACAGATGCGGGGGCAATGCTAAGGGATAAGCTAACGTTCCTACTCTATCCAAGATCTCGTAAGGACCAGTGTACCTTGGACTCAGCTTTCCCTTCCTCCCAAAACGCATTACTCCTTTCATAGGAGCTACTCTAAAAAACACATGGTCACCAACTTCAAAACTCAGTTCTCGACGCCTATTATCAGCATAACTCTTCTATATGCTCTGATCTGCTCTCATCCGTTCTCTAATCTTCCTAACAGCCTCAGTTTTTTGCTCTACCACATCTGGTCCTAAACCAGCTCGCTCACCTACCTCATCCCAGTGAAGAGGTGTTCTACATTTGCGACCATAGAGAGCTTCGTATGGGGCTATCTGTATAGAAGCTTGGAAATTGTTATTATACGAAAATTCTACCAACGGTAGCTTTAAATCCCAGCTCTCTGAAAAATCCACAATACAAGCTCTGAGTGGATCTTCTAAAATCTGAATCACTCTTTTTGATTGACCATCGCTCTGGGGGTGAAAGGTCGTACTAAAGGTCAGCTTAGTACCCAAAGCTCTATGTAAAATCTTCCAGAAAGCTGACATAAACCTCGGATCTCTATAAGATACAATTGAAACTAGAACACCATGCAGCCTCACTATCTCTTTCACATACAGCTCTGCGTATCTGCTCACATCATACGTTGTCTTAATTGGTAAGAAGTGAGTTGCCTTAGTGAGTCTGTCTACTATAACCCAAATAGAATTATATCCTTGAACGATTCTGGGTAGACCAACCACAAAATCCATAGCTATATACTCCCATTTCCATTCTGGAATAGGCAGGGGCTTCAACATTCCCGCTGGTCTTTGGTGTTCAGCTTTCCCCAATTGGCACGTTAAACATTCTGATACAAATCTGGAAATGTCTCGTTTCATTCCTTGTCACCAATATAACTTCTGGAGATCCTTATACATCTTAGTACTACCCGGATGTACAGAGTATGGGGCTGTGTGGGCTTCTGCCACCAGATCTTATCTCAGGGTGTCTACTTGGGGCACCCACATCCGGCCATGAAATTTCACTACTCCTCCTTCTGAGAAATAGAGATTTCTACCTCTCTCTATATCTTGTTTAACCCACTTCTGAAGTTGCTCATCTCTCATCTGTCATTCTCGGATCTGGTCTATCAGATTTGATCGAATGGTGAGATCTGCCAAGATCACAGTACTAGCACTGGGCACCAACTCCCATCCGAACTTCTCAATATCATAAGCCAATGGTCTCTGGACAATGAGCTGGGCTAATCCAATTGATTTCCTGCTTAGAGCATCAGCCACTACATTGGCCTTTCCTGGATGATAGTTGATTGTACAATCATAATCTTTCACCAGCTCTAACAATCTCCTCTGCCTCATATTGAGTTCCTTTTGGGTGAAAAAGTACTTGAGTCTCTTATGATCTATGAATATTTCACACTTCTCCCCATAAAGGTAGTGTCTCCAGATCTTCAAGGCAAATACTACAGCATGTGTGGGATAATTCTTCTCATGATCCTTAAGTTGTCTGGAAGCATAGGAAATTACTCTACGGTACTGCATCAGTACAGCACCTAAGCCCAACTTGTACGCATCTGTATAAATGACAAACTTTCCTTGATTAGATGGGATGGTTAGCACAGGATCTTCTATCAAAGCTTGTTTCAACTTGTCAAAGCTGAGTTGAAAATCTGGATTCCAATCATATTTCACCTGCTTTCTTGTTGGAGAGGTTAAGGGAACAGCTATCTTCGAAAATCCTTTAATAAATCGCCTATAGTATCCCGCAAAACCCTAAAAACTCCTTACTTCTGAAACAGATTTGGGAACTAGCCACTCACGTACAACTTCTACCTTGGTTGGGTCAACCTCCAATCCATTCTTAGATATAATGTGACCTAAGAACGCAACTTTTCCCAACCAAAAATCACACTTACTAAACTTGGAAAACAACCGCTTATTCTTCAAAACTTGAAGCACTGTCCTAAGATGGTCTGCGTGCTCAGATATGGTCTTGGATTACTCTAAGATATCGTCTATGATGACAGCCACAAACTGATCCAAAAACGGTTGGAAAACTCTATTCATCAAATCCATAAAATCTGAGGGTGCATTGGTAAGTCCAAAAGGCATTACTAAGAACTCATAATGGCCATAACGTGTTATAAAGGAAGTCTTATGAATATCAGCTGGTTTAATCTTCACTTGGTGGTAACCAGATCTCAAGTCGATTTAAAAAATATTATTGATCCTTTCAACTGGTCAAACAGATCCTTGATCCTAGGAAGGGATATTTATTCTTAATGGTCAGCTTATTCAGCTCTCGGTAATCTATACACAACCTCAGACTCCCATCTTTCATCTTAACAAACAACACAGGGGCTCCCCACGGTGACGTACTCGGTCTAATGAAGCCCTTATCCAATAGATCTTGTATCTGTTCCTTTAATTCTCTCATCTCAGATGGATCAAGGCGATAAGGTGGTCTGGATACAGGTGCTGCTCCTGACACTAAATCGATAGCGAATTCCAGCTCCCGGTCTGGTGGTAGTCCATGTATATCTTCTGGGAAAACTTCGGGAAAATCCTTCACTACCTTCAAATCTGAAAGTTTTGGTTTACTAATCGTAGCTAAGGACGATAGGCTTGCCAAAAATCCTATCCCACCATTCCTTAGACAGCTTTGAGCCTTAAGTGCTGATATAATGTGTGGAATCCTCCAAATCTGGTTGTCTTCAAATATGAACAGGTCTCCTCTGGTGGGTTGACCACTACTGTTCTGAACTTAAAGTCAATTACTACCCCATACTTGGTTAACCAGTCCATTCCCAAAATCATATCGAACTCAGGCATATGTAGCACAATAAAATTTGCGGTAATTAAACGCCCTTTGAGTCTAAGTTCTAAATCTCGAAACAAATCATGGGACACTCGCTCTTCTCCTGAGGGTACCGTTACGCAACAGCCTATAGTTACTTGGTCAGGTCTGATGGATAACTTCTTAGCAAACTTGGCTGCTATAAAAGAATGGGTAGCACCTGAATCTATAAATGCTATGGAGGGCATACCAGCAATCAAGATCTTACCCGTAACCACCGTCGAATCTGGGTTGGCTTGCTCAGCTGTCATCACAAAAGCTCTACTGGTCACCAGCTGCTGACTTTGGGCAGTTCTTAATAACATGCCCTGGCAAACCACATCTGTAGCAGACGTTCTGACCAAGTCTGCATGGACCAGAGTGATTCTTCTGGTACTTGGGACACACTGGCCTGTTGTTGGCAGCAGGAACTGCAATGGGTTGGATTGGTAGGGTTTCTGCTCTTGGGGTCTCTGCTGGTTCTTGTTCTGTTTCTTAAACGGTCTCTCGTATTTCTGCTGGAAGTCCTGTCTATTCTGTTGCCTCTCTTCTTCCATATCTTTCCAATCTCTTTCAATAAGTAGGGCTCTATCCACTGCTTCTCTGTAAGTTCTTGGCGCAGATAGCCTAACATTCAGCTTGAATGTAGGCTTCAATCCCTCCACAAAGTGGCTCAACTTATCCTCGGGATCATTTCCAATAAGAGGCATAAAATAACACCGTCTTTCGAACATGTAAAGTCATACTTCCTTGTTTCAGAGTTAGAAACTCTCTCTTCAATTCAGACCTCTTGTCTGTTGTGAAGTACTGTTCGAAGAACACTTGATCTCTCCCCACGTAAGATTTGAAAAATTCACAGATAACTTGGCTCCTCCCACCAGATCATAGCATCATCCCTCAACATGTAGATAGCGCACCTGGGCCTATCCAAATCTGCCATCTGGAGATATTCAAAACTAACCTCCATCGACTTGATCTAGCTCTCAGCAGCCAGAAGAACACTTGATCTCTCCCCACGTAAGATTTGAAAAATTCACAGATAACTTGGCTCCTCCCACCAGATCATAGCATCATCCCTCAACATGTAGATAGCGCACCTGGGCCTATCCAAATCTGCCATCTGGAGATATTCAAAATAACCTCCATCGACTTGATCTAGCTCTCAGCAGCCAGCGGATCTGTTGTACCACTAAACTCCTTTGGTTTCTTTCTTCGAAACTTCTCCTGTGGGTAATCGTGTCTTGGTCCTCTACTATTACAAGATTGGCCATTGCTCTGCAGGTTTGTTCTACCAATAGCCTTAGGAGTTGGGTAATACTAGCGTTACTATCTGAGCTGGGTTCTTCTAAATAAGTGTTCCTTCTACATCTGTCGAACATCTTAATCTATAGCCCGCAATCCGAACATCAGAACATGCTAAATAAAAAAGACAAATTCTCTGTAACATAAAATAAAACTCACAGCTCTGGAGAAACGGTCGACGAAATCTGTCCCAACCGGAAGTGCGTGTGTTTATCTTAGGGCCATGCTCTGATACCAAGTTGTGACGCCCAATCCCAGGGGTCAACAGCGTAACGCCCAGATCTTTTCAAAGTCCACAATTAGAAAATTATGAGATTTGAGGGATTACAATGCTATTTCATTTCAATCTTTGAATTGATCGAGTTTCAGATTTCATGTACATGTCATTTAGCATTCTTTCTTTACGTGCTAAATATCAGATTTCATGATATATTCATGAAGATTTCATGGTTACGAAATGATCAGCCTTCTTTATGTTTTGGGTTGATGTTCAAATGATAGAATGCAATTACAGTAGAGTTCTGGACGACTTCTGCTAGCCAATGGAATCCTTGTTTTAACTAAAATTGTTCGGTTTCATTATGCATCTTTTTATTTTAAAACAGAGCACGCTTTAGTGGAATTTGGTAATATTGATTAAACGTGTCTTCCTTCAGTAGACATTTTAAACATATAAATAGGATGTTAAGCTGCTTCATGCATCATTATCTTCAAATTAAATCATTTATAAGCGGTGCTCTCGTGGAAGAAGTCGAACTAAATCCTTTCAATGTTTTAAAGGAAACCAGCGGTGCGTAAGAAGTTGCTGAATCTTCTGCTGTTGTTGTGTTAAATATTTAAGGCAAGTAAACTCTGTTTCTTGCTCACTCAATGGAAAGCATATATTCAATTCTGTTTTATGATTATTTATGGTTTTAAAGAAAAGGAAGATGGCTACGGCTGTTCTTCAAGAAAACCAGAGAGTTCATGCTCTGTTTTTGCAAAAGTTACGTTTACTGTAATTTTGATTCAAAGATGTTTTAGAAAATGGTTTAATGATGTTCATCTAGCAAATTCTTGAGTTTTCCAATGATTCATTCCTCGAAGTAGCTCACAAGTAGCTTATTCGATCTTTTCCAGAAATTTTGTAAGATATTTTGATTTCTTCAGAAGAAGGTAACCGTGATAATTCATGTTTATCCACACGGTTAAGTATGAGATCTTGTTCTTATACCTTCGTTGAATTTCTATGATGAACAGATCTCTAAGAGTAGAGGTTTGTTTATGTGGTATGTTAATTCAGTTTCCTATTTTTATTTGAGAGATCTGAAGTGTTCCTTCTTCGTTGAAATACTTATGTTCATTCAGACTTCACCTATTCCTTTATTCCAGATTTCTTCTTTTATATGTGAGATCTGGTATAGGGCACATTCCTTTATAAATTGTTGACTTCTGAGTTGACCGTTGACATGTGGTGGGAATAGTCTCATTAGGTGACATCTGGTTTATTCGTTAGTAGCGTGATATCTGATCTACTCGTTTAGTTGGGTAAAATCTGGTGACGTCATTCATAAGTTGCGTTGACATCTGGTTGACCAACAGAGATCTGTTTTATTTCTTCTTCGTTGAGATACAACTATATGATTTCTACTGTTCATGAAAAACGGATTTCATCCTTTACTTCTTCAATACTTCTTCGATTGAGACATAAAGAATAGATTCAGATTCCTCATTCATTTCCGAATCATTTCAAAAGATTTATTCGATTCAATTGATTATATTTGAGAGCTTTTATTCAGTTTTCATCTTCGCAAGTATTACAGAAAACTTCGAAGCATTCCAGAACATCATTAGACAAAAGAAAACCAGTAAACGTTCAAGAGAAAGAAAACAGATTTCACGAAAGAAAGAAAGAGTAGAATGTTTTAAGAAATGTTTTAAGAAATGTTTTAAGAAATGTTTTAAGTTATGACAACAAAGGGTCCCCAGATGAAGGGTGAGTGCGCGGCTGACGAACCGTGTGCCCTTTCAACCAGGAAGGATAAGGATTACGGATTGACGGATCTGTATACCCCTTCAATCATGAGCCATAGTGCTAAGAGACTGATATCAGGAGTTTGATCAAACGAAATGGACCAAATGTTTAAAGTGTTGTCATAATTTCAGAAAAATGAATGAAGAGCACGAGTGTGATTTAATCACAGCTCTAAAGAATGTTTAAAGAAAATGTTTTCAGAATCGAATTATGTTTTATGCTTTCGTTCCTTTCCAGATTTTTCAGTTATGTATTGCGCTTGTTCATTCTAAAGCGTAATCAGATTTCAGATTTCTCATATTCTCAGTTATGTATTTCTCTTATTTATTGTTAAGCGTATTCAGACTCCAGTTATGTATCAGTTATCGATTGCTTGAGTATTTTGCTTTTGTTACTTCCAGATTTTACCTGCTGGGCCTTTGGCTCACTAGTTTTCTTTGAGTGCAGGTAATGAACAGTAAGGATCTGGAGGGAGATGAACAGAAAGGAAGGATGTGTTTATCGTGGACATAAGACTTCAACAGTTCCTTCTGTTTCAGATTTCATCCTTTCTTTTTGTATTACACAGTATTGTACAGAACCTTTTTGTTGTTGTATGTATTAGACCAGATTTCTAGTTTATTTATGTTTTTGAAATCTGTCCAGACTTCACCTTGAAGGAATATAACCATTTTGTTTCACGTTTTTAGATTTCTCGTTTCCGTGCCTTTTTCATTATAACATTTGATTCTCGTTTATGTTGAGAGTTCAATTGTTATTCTTATTTCAGTCCAGAAAGTTGGTAGCGATCCATTATTTAGATGTTCGAAATTTTTATGACTTTCACTTGAATCCCAAAACTTATAATTTCCGCTAAGAAAAGTACGGGTCGTTACAAACAGATTTGAGTTGAATAAAAAAAAACAAAAGGAAAAGAACGGCTGAATGATATTTATTGTAAGCTGTCTTTCTTACAATATAAAAAAAATCGAAATACAAACACAATTGGCGCCAAATAATAAATAGCGGAAAAAGATCTGGATAACAGATTTGATATAAATTGCAAAGTGCGATATTACAACTACTGGAATTTTATATGAACTCTCTATTGTTGTAATGGATCTTAATACAGATTTGACAAAAGATCAAAAAAAAACAATACTAGTAACTATTGACACGAAAACGCCGGCCTTCGATAAACACAACACCACAGCTGGATCAAATCCCGCCTCCCGTCTGCCCCAGATCTGTCTCACCTGCACCATAAAAGCTAGTGAGCCTATGGGCTTAGCAAGTAAAATCTGAGAGTAACAAAATCACATAATGCAGGCAGACACATCATATCATAAAATAACATGGTTTAAAGGAAGGCATTTAAACATAAACTTCTTTCGTAAAAATCAGATTAGGAAAAAAGACCCAGATCTCATCTATACTTCGCTTACTTATGGCTTAGAAGCTCTCCTTAGGTCAGTAGGCGCTTGATCAAGCTACATCTGAATTCAGTTACTATATGGCATGAAGCCCAATATGAAGGGGCAACTGACACTCTCCACAGCTGCTCACCCTTCCATGTTGATCTTCTGTTATCTATGCCATAAATCCTTCGAAGCTAAACATTTCTTCCTTTAAACAAACATTTGATCGAAATCAGATCAGCATTCATCGGGGTTCACTCCCTTTTAAAACTCGTTTCTCTTTAAAATCTCACTGAGCATCAGATTTGGCTACTGGGAACATACCACGGGAGTGAAAACAGATTTGGCTAACAAAAATAGTACTCGGGTACAAAACAGATCTTAGTAATGGAAACAGATTTGACTATAAGAGTGGTTTCGCTAACGTCAAATCAGATGTGATCAAGGGACATCATTGTTAGCGTGAAGCAGACTTTACTATGGTGTCGCTAGCATCGAAGCAGATTTGGCTATCGGAAATAATAGTGCTAGAGTGAAACAGATTTGACCTCAGGGTTGGTATTGTTAGCGAGAAAAATAGATACGACTTTAGAAATAGTGTTTAAGAGAGAAACAGATTTGACATGGGAAATTCAGATTTGACTATAGAATCATGTCGCTAGCGTAGAAAAACAGATTTGGCTATTGAACTAGTGCTGCAGCATCACGAACGACATCCAAAGATACTTGTTCCGCCTATCAAACCAGAACAAAATCTCGATTCAACCAGCATCGACGATTACTTGGAGTCAAGTCCAGACACCGCCATTCAGCAGAAAGAAGACCTTCCTAATCATACAATAAACTAGAATTTGTACTGCTAAATGTTTTTAAAACAACATCAATATCTGCACGAAAACATACTTGTGAATTTTAAAACAGGAAACAATACTGTGAACCCGATCTTTCATTTTCATAACCATGCATGAACATAAACATAGCTATATCTTGGACATAAACAGGCAAGAAAACGCATAACTGAGGAAAAACAATAAATTCTTTAATGGTGTAGAAAAGAATCAGCTTCTACTTGCCTTAAACTGGAAACACGAAGAATAGCTGATATCCTGCAGAAGATCTCCTCAAGCACAAGCGACGAGATCCATTGAAAATCTTGAGAGAACGAAAGATTTTCTTGGAAAATGGAAATGAGCTTCCAACTTACTTAAACAATCATATAAGGGAGTATGATGGTAGTGTTAGAGTAGATGCCCAACTAGCCAACTTGTGGCGTGTGGGTTTTCATAGACTCTTGTACAAACGATCTTTATATATGATATTCGCATTCTTTTTATGGCATTCTTTACTTTCATTATGTGTGTAATGATTTACAATTGTGTTGAGTAAAGACCTAGATTACACTAAAGCGTATGTTAGATGTGATAGTGGGTATGACGGCTATCATGAAACACATCTAATAGTCGCTGTGTATTCTGAACATGTTCCTAGTCGATTGGGCCGTCAAAATGAGGATAAGGCCGCCCGAGTTCGAGACAAGTATCTGCGATGCGAAGTACCATGTTTCATTGGTAGGGAACATTGTGATGTTCTGAGCATGCAGATAGATAGTGACCTGGTGATCTATCGAACTACCCTCCTTCGGACTTTCCAAGTGGTTCCCATTTGTCGAGTGGACAAATCCGAGGTCTTGGTTGTACTGAATAGTCCTCACGACTCGAAACGTCATTGAGACTCTACATGATAGGCGTCTCACTTTGACCCGTTTGCCGACTCACTTGGGGTCACCAGGCGTCGGGATTGGGTGAGACCCCGATGCATGTAGGAGTCGATGCATCGTTGTCGAGGATTCACCGCTCGCAGACATGCGTGGATATCCTATGCTATCTGAGGGGATAATAGTGTATAAAT
>KV018452.1:122204-137209 GCA_001598015.1 Dorcoceras hygrometricum
CATATATCCCGATCAGATCAACGACCATTGGTAAATCGAGAGTCGCTATAGATCTGATAGCTATGCATACATCTTGGAGATCAAATAGTGACATCACGAGTTTAACTAGGTAAACACATTTACCTAAAACACTTCTAGTACTCTGGCCAGAGATTTATACACTATTATCCCCTCAGATAGCATAGGATATCCACACATGTCTGCGAGCGGTGAATCCTCGACAACGATGCATCGACTCCTACATGCATCGGGGTCTCACCCAATCCCGACGCCTTATGACCCCAAGTGAGTCGGCAACCGAGTCAAAGTGAGACGCCTATCATGTAGAGTCTCAATGACGTTTCGAGTCATGAGGACTAATCAGTACAACCAAGACCTCGAACTTATCCACTCGACAAATGGTAACCACTTGGAAAGTCCGAACGAGGGTAGTTCGATAGATCACCAGGTCACTATCTATCTGCATGCTCAGAACATCACAATGTTTCCTACCAATGAAACAATGTACTTCGCATCGCAGATACTAGTCTCGAGCTTGGGCGGCCTTATCCTCATTTTGACGGCCCAATCGAATAGGAACATGATCAGAATAAACATTGACTATTAGATGTGTTTCATGATAGCCTTCGAACCCACTATCACATCTAAAATACACTTTAGTATATTCTAGGTCTTTACTCAACGCAATTGTTAATCATTATACACACAATGATTCATTTCTTGAGGTATATCTATTTACACTTATACTATATTTCTATGTTTCATACAGGAGTCTATAAACACACGCCACAAGTTGGCTAGTTGGGCATCTACTCTAACAATCTCCCACTTTCCCTAAAGCCAACTACTCATCAGACGCAGTCCCATTGTTTCGCGATGTTTTTCAAACAACGGTCCAGGCAAGGGCTTCGTAAGTGGATCAGCAACGTTGTCCGCAGAGGCGACTCTCTCAACTGCTATGTCACCTCTAGCCACAATATCCCGGATTATGTGGTGTTTCCTCAGTATGTGTTTGGATCTTTGGTGAGACCTAGGCTCCTTTGCTTGCGCAACGGCACCCGTGTTGTCGCAGTACACCGGGACTGGACCAACTCCATTAGGAATGACGCCCAACTCTTGGACGAAATTCCTTATCCAAACGGCCTCCTTAGCAGCAGCTGATGCTGCGATGTACTCAACCTCAGTGGTTGAATCCACGATGGTGTCTTGCTTGGAACTCTTCCAAGAGACAGCACCACCATTAAGCATGAATACAAATCCAGAGGTTGATTTCGAATCATCCACGTCACACTGGAAGCTAGAATCAGTGTAGCCTTCCAGTTTCAGTTCACCACCCCCATAGACCATGAACATATTCTTAGTCCTTCGTAAGTACTTAAGAATATCCTTCACAGCCTTCCAATGCAATTGGCCGGGATTGGCCTGGTAGCGGCTCGTGACACTCAGAGCATATGCGACATCCGGTCTAGTCGAGATCATGCCATACATAATACTACCTATTGTCGAGGCATATGGCACACGTGTTATACTCTCTATCTCCTCATCAGTCTTTGGACACATAGACTTAGATAGAGTGACCCCGTGGCACATAGGTAGGTGTCCTCTCTTGGACTCTTCCATAGAGAACCTCTTAAGTATGGTATCGATGTTGGTAGCTTGGGTGAGTCCGAGCATCCGTTTGGATCTATCCCGATAGATCTGTATTCCAAGAATATAGGATGCTTCATTTGTTAGGTGTATGCCATAGGTTTTTAGGTGTATGCGATAGGTTTTTTCTTTGATTTCGGTTTGTAAATATTATAGATTATCATTTTAAGTGGGCCTGTTTGTGGCCCGTTCCCACCCCTTAAAAAATGGTATCCCTTATATGTCATGGTATATTTAAATGTAAATTACTAGATTTAGTGGGAGGACATCCGAAGACGATGGACAATGACAATCAAAGATATTGAAGACCGAAGATCTGTAAAACCGGAAGCATTTTAATAGGATTGCATTGCATGTTGCATTACCCCTAGGATTGGACCCAGGTCCGTGGCTGGCAACCACGGACCGCATAGCTCTCGCGATCGATCATCCCAATATTTATATATGTGATATATAGTTAGTTGAATCCGCATGTTTTAAATATGATTTAAAATGTATTGCATGAGACCAAAGTTTTCAAAAATAAAATCCCTCGTTTTAAATACGATTTAAAACTAATATCAAGATAAAAGTTTATTCGATAAAACAAAGGGGATTTAAATTTGTTTAAATTTCCCTACCTTCCATCAAAAATGGGTGTACGTCGATGCTACCCGTATACATGGCCCGGCTCATATTATTGAGGGGGTCATGTATGCCGGAAAGCTGTCCACGCCATTGACAATTGTTGTGAGTTGGAACTCCCTTTAACGTTGGCTCATATTATTGGGGATGTTAAGGGGACCGTCCTTCACGACTCAACATTGATGGGTCATCTTGACACGTGATAGTAAACGGTGTCATATTATTGGGACCTTACTGGACGTGAGGTGAATACATGGAGGTTGCACCGGTTGCAATCGAAAACTACCTTTTGGGGGTCATGGATGGCTGATATTATTCGGGTCCATGATCGCTTGATTGGGCTCCGTGTACCCACTAAAGAAACTTTCTTTCTCGATTTCATTAGAGGGTGGTGAAATCGTTAAAATAGTGGGAGGGTAATTCATAAAACTTAACGACCTTGTTTTATGTCTTAGCTTATATCTTATATAGTCAGTGATGTTTGTCTGTTTTCCTTTTCAGTATTACTGCATATATAATGTCTTCGATGAAAAATCCACTTGCTGCTATACTTGATAGCAACAGGTTCACCGGTCTGAACTACCAAGACTGGATCCGTAACCTCAACATTGTGTTGGCTTCGGAGAAGATCCTCTATACGATATAGAAGTGCCCTCCGAAGGATGCCCCTGCCGATATCATCCCTTAGGAGCTGGTTACGCTTAAACAATGGTGGGACGACGAGATTAAAGCTCGATGCTATGTGATGGCATCGATGTCCAATGAAATGCAATGGCGCTTTGAGAAGACAAAGTATGCTGCTGACATACTTTTTCATCTCAAAGAACTGTACGGGGAGAACTCTCGACATGAGAGGTTCACGGCTGTCAAGGAGCTGATGACGAGCCTCATGCGCGATGGGACTTCGGTCCGCGAGCATGGGGTTCGTATGATTGGGCTCGTTGAAAAGCTGTCGGGCCTTGATATCACACTTCCACACGAGCTGTCTGTGGATGTGCTTCTCCTCTCACTGCCTGCTGCATTCGACCCCTTTGTGGTCAACTTCAACATGAACAAGCTGGCAGCCACCCTTGAAGAGGTGGTTAACATGCTTGTAGTGTTTGAAGGAACCATAAAGAAGGACAAGCCCGTCCTCCTTATGGGCTCTTCTTCCTCTGCGAAGAAGGGGCCCAGACGCAAGGGAAAGAAGCGTTCTGCCCCTGCGAAGGAGGAAAAGCCCACCAAGAAGCCAAAGGCAAAGGCTTCCAAGCCAAACAAGCATGAGGATGTTTGCCACCACTGCCACAAGCCTGGGCATTGGAGGAGGAACTGCAAGGAGTACCTCGAGCAGTTGCGAACTGCGAAAGGTATGTTCTATATTGAAATAAGTTTGTCTCTTAGTTCGACTTCTTGGGTACTTGATACCGGATGTGGATCTCATATCTGCAATGATTTGCAGGTGATGACAAGAAGCCGACATCTTAGAGAGGGTGAGACCCACTTGAGGCTTGGCAATGGAGCAAGAGTTGCTGCAGTAGCCATATGAGATATTTATTTACTTCTGTCTTCAGATTTTAAGTTGTTGTTACGAGACGTTTTGTTTGTTCCTGAATTGATTAAAAACATTATTTCTATTCCTATGCTTGATAGTGATGGATATTCTTGTATGTTTGCTAATTCGATTTGCAATATTTTACAAGAATGAATGTTTAATTGGAATTAGGGAACGCGAAAACGATTTGTACACCTTAAAATTAAAAGACGTTCCAACTCGCGATGTCGAAGCACATACAACAACGATTAAAAGGAAACACGATAACTTGAACCCAGCACAACTTTGGCACGCTAGGCTTGGTCATATTTCTCTAAGTAGGATGAACAAGTTAGTTAGAAGTGACATGTTTGATCTGTCAGACATTAACTCCCTACCGACTTGTGAATCTTGTCTTAAGGGAAAGATGACTAAGCAACCCTTCAAGGGCAAGGGTGAGCTCAAGGCCTATTGGATTTGATCCATACTGATGTATGCGGACCGTTTAGTATTGGTACTAAATACGGTCACACATACTTCATCACCTTTACCGACGAGTACTCTAGGTATGGGTACTTTTACTTAATGAAGCACAAGTCTGAATCCTTTGAAAGGTTCAAAGAATTCAAGGCTGAAGTAGAAAATCAATTAGGCAAAAGTATTAAAACACTTCGATCCAATTGAGGTGGTGAATACTTGAGTGCTGAATTTCAAGACTATCTGAAAGATAATGGGATTCTCGCACAGTGGACCCCTCCGGCCACACCACAGCTCAATGGTGTAGCGGAGCGTTGTAATCGAACCCTGTTAGACATGGTTCGATCTATGATGAGCTTCACTGAACTTCCTACCTCTTTTTGGGGCTATGCGCTCGAAACGGCGGTAATGTTGTTGAACAATGTCCACACCAAGGCAGTGGATAAGACTCCATATGAGATATGGATGGGCAAACCACCCAAGTACTCATTCATGAGGATTTGGGGATGTCCTTCTTACGTGAAGCTGACAGTGGGTGTTAGACATGGTTCGATCTATGATGAGCTTCACTGAACTTCCTACCTCTTTTTGGGGCTATGCGCTCGAAACGGCGGTAATGTTGTTGAACAATGTCCACACCAAGGCAGTGGATAAGACTCCATATGAGATATGGATGGGCAAACCACCCAAGTACTCATTCATGAGGATTTGGGGATGTCCTTCTTACGTGAAGCTGACAGTGGGAGATAAGCTGGATACGATATCCATCTTATGCTACTTCATTGGGTATCCAAATAATTCCATTGGATACTACTTCTACTATCCCAGCGAAACAAAAGTGTTTGTTTCTAGAAATGCCACCTTTATGGAAAGGGAATTTCTACTTGATAGAAAGGGCAGAATAGTAGAACTCAAAGAGGTTCGAGAACCAACTGAAGTATCAAGTGAATCTCCTGCACCTACAGAGCCGGTACCAGAGATGGTCGCACCTAGGAGATCCGAAAGGTTTCCTAGGGCTCCTGAGAGATATGGTTTTCTCCTTGAAGATTATCAAGATGATCAAGTTGTTGTATCTGATCCAAGAACTTTCAAGGAGGCAATTTCCGATGCAGATTCTAATTTGTGGCTTGAAGCAATGCAGTCTGAGTTTGACTCAATGCATGCTAACCAAGTTTGGACTCTTGTTAACCCTCCTGAAGGAATTGTTCCTATTGGGTGTAAATGGGTATACAAGAGGAAACTTGGGCCTGATGGTAAGGTAATGACCTACAAGGCACGACTGGTCGCGAAAGGTTACACTCAAAGGCAAGGTGTTGACTATGATGAAACCTTCTCGCCAGTCGCAATGTTCAAGTCAATTAGAATCTTGTTAGACATAGCCGCATGGTACAACTATGAGATATGGCAAATGGATTTGAAAACTGCGTTCCTGAATGGAACATTAAGGAAGAGATCTATATGACGCAGCCTGAGGGTTTCACATCCGTTGGAAGCGAGCATAAGGTATGCAAGCTTCAGAGATCTATCTACGGTCTCAAACAAGCATCGTGAAGTTGGAACCTGAGATTCGATGAAACAATTAAGGAATTTGGTTTCATCAAGAATCCCGAGGAGCCATGTGTATATAAAAAGGTAGTCAAGAGCGCTGTGACATTCCTCGTACTTTACGTTGATGACATTCTACTCATTGGGAATGATGTAGGAATGATGCAGTCAACTAAAGTATGGTTGTCTAGTAGATTTTTGATGAAGGACATGGGTGAAGCATCCTATATTCTTGGAATACAGATCTATCGGGATAGATCGAAACGGATGCTCGGACTCACCGAAGCTACCTACATCGATACCATAATTAAGAGGTTCTCTATGGAAGAGTCCAAGAGAGGACACCTACCTATGTGCCACGGGGTCACTCTATCTAAGTCTATGTGTCCAACGATTGATGAGGAGATAGAGAGTATGACACGTGTGCCATATGCCTCGGCAATAGGTAGTATTATGTATGGCATGATCTCGACTAGACCGGATGTCGCATATGCTCTGAGTGTCACGAGCCGCTACCAAGCCAACCCTGGCCAATTGTATTGGAAGGCCGTGAAGGATATTCTTAAGTACTTACGAAGGACTAAGAATATGTTCATGGTCTATGGGGGTGTGAACTGAAACTGGAAGGCTACACTGATTCTAGCTTCCAGTGTGACGTGGATGATTTGAAGTCAACCTCTGGATTTGTATTCATGCTCAATGGTGGTGCTGTTTCTTGGAAGAGTTCCAAGCAAGACACCATCGCAGATTCAACCACTGAGGCTGAGTACATCGCAGCATCAGCTGCTGCTAAGGTATTCTTAAGTACTTACGAAGGACTAAGAATATGTTCATGGTCTATGGGGGTGGTGAACTGAAACTGGAAGGCTACACTGATTCTAGCTTCCAGTGTGACGTGGATGATTTGAAGTCAACCTCTGGATTTGTATTCATGCTCAATGGTGGTGCTGTTTCTTGGAAGAGTTCCAAGCAAGACACCATCGCAGATTCAACCACTGAGGCTGAGTACATCGCAGCATCAGCTGCTGCTAAGGAGGCGGTTTGGATAAGGAATTTCGTCCAAGAGTTGGGCATCATTCCTAATGGGGTTGGTCCAGTCCCGGTGTACTGCGACAACACGGGTGTCGTTGTGCAAGCAAAGGAGCCTAGGTCTCACCAAAGATCCAAACACATATTGAGGAAATACCACATAATCCGGGATATTGTGGCTAGAGGTGACATAGCAGTTGAGAGAGTCGCCTCTGCGGACAACATTGCTGATCCACTTACAAAGCCCTTGCCAGGACCCTTGTTTGAAAAACATCACGAAACAATGGGACTGCGTCTGATGAGTAGTTGGCTTTAGGGCAAGTGGGAGATTGTTAGAGTAGATTCCCAACTAGCCAACTTGTGGCGTGTGGGTTTATAGACTCTTGTATATGACAATCTTTATATATGATATTCGCATTTTATTTATGGCATTCTTTACTTTCATTGTGTTGTATGATGATTAACAATTGCGTTGAGTAAAGACCTAGAATGCACTATAGTGTATGTTAGATGTGATCGTGGGTATGACGGCTATCATGAAACACATCTAATAGTCACTGTGTATTCTAAATCAGTTCCTAGTCGATTGGGCCGTCAAAATGAGGATAAGGCCGCCCGAGCTTGAGACTAGTATCTGCGATGCGAAGTACCATGTTTTATTGGTAGGGAACATTGTGATGTTCTGAGCATGCAGATAGATAGTGACCTGGTGATCTATCGAACTACCCTCGTTCGGACTTTCCAAGTGGTTACCATTTGTCGAGTGGATAAGTCCGAGGTCTTGGTTGTACTGATTAGTCCTCATGACTCGAAACGACATTGAGGCTCTACATGATAGGCGCCTCACATTGACCGTTTGCCGACTCACTTGGGGTCGTTAGGCGGCGGGATTGGGTGAGGCCCCGATGCGTGTAGGATTCGATGCATCGTTGTCGAGGATTTACCGCTCGCAGACATGCGTGGATATCCTATGTTATCTGAGGAGACTATAGTGTATAAATCTCTGGCCAGAGTACTAGAAGTGTTTTAGGTAAATGGGTTTATCTAGTTACACTCGCGATGTCACTATCCGATCTCCAAGATGTATGCATAGCTATCGGATCTATAACGACTCTCGATTTACCAATGGTCGTTGATCTGATCGGGATATGTGGATTGAAAGGACCTTACTGTACGCTAACCACGACCAACTGGTTCTTGCGAACTATCAGTGATACCTAGGGGATCATGGGCGATGTTGCTAGGGGCTCTTACCATGATCCGTTGGGCAAGTCCGGAATTGTGATTTCGGAGCCACAATGGTTGTGGACCCACGGCTAGCTGTATCCCTGAACCATTGAGGGTCACACAAGTACTGGATTCGAGATTCCCGCACGGATACTGAGCTCAATGTTTTGAGTATAGGAGGATGATTTTCGAAAGTGCGACTTCCGAAAAGTCAACAGGGGTCAAATTGCAATTTCCAAAAGTTGGAGGACTAAATTGCAATTTAGGGTTTTATGATCTGAAAAATTGTTTTTCATATCATAATATTCAGTTTTGGAAACTGAGACGATCGGTCTGATCTGATCGTCGATCGGAGTAGTGATGAAGCCGTTATGATGGATATCGTCATTTGAACCCGGGCCCGATGGGCCGGTCCAAGTCCATCATTAAGTCTACTTAATGTAGACTTAGGCTTAATCATACAATACTTTTTGACACAACACAAAACCCTAAACATAGTGTGCTAGACACGGCCGCCCCTTCTCCTCCAAAGCCTCGCCGCCGCCGCCTCGCCGGACTTGTTCCGGCCAACTTTTCGAGGAGAATCCGTTGGTGATAAAATCCATCAGTCTTCTAGTGCAGGCTGATCGGAGGGAGATCGTTTCCGGTCGTGGACCTGATTGACGAATCTACCGCCGCCTACCGTGAAGAGCCGGCGTTCTTGTAATTCCGGTAGGAGCCAGGCACGAGTTGCCAGCAAGGTAATCAACAAAAACACCCTATGAATGGTTCGTATTGTGTTTGAATTTTATTGTATTGATCGTCTCTCAGGCAATTTTGTTTTCCGTTGCGCTCCTTACGATCCAAAATCTGCACTGGGATTCAACATAGCTCAAGGCAGAATCCAGCTCAACCTCGTCGGTTCTCAACACATGGGATGGATCTGGCTCATATTTCCTCAACGTTGACACATTAAAGACATCATACATCGCTGCCAACTCATCAGGCAGTATCAATCGATAAGCCAACTGTCCAATCCGCTCAACAATCTCAAAGGGGCCAACGAATCTAGGACCTAATTCGCCTTTAAATATGAAGCGCATCGTGCTCTTGAAAGGAGAAACTTTGAGAAATACTCGATATCCAACCTCAAACTCTAACGGTCGACGTCTCCGGTTAGCATAGCTGGTAAATCTATCTTGTGCAGCCTTCATTCTACTTCGAATCAAATCATTCTGGTCTTTCATATGCTGCACAAACTCATGGGTAGAAAGCTGTTTCTCACCAACTTCTTGCCAACAAATCGGAGATCTGCATTTTCGACCATACAACGCCTCAAATGGAGCCATCCCGATAGTCACTTGGTAGCTGTTGTTATATGAAACTCAACGAAGGACAAAGAATCCTGCCAGCCACCACTGAAATCCATCACAACTGCTCGCAGCATATCCTCTAAAGTCTGAATGGTCCGCTCAGACTGACCATCTGTCCGTGGGTGATAGGCTGTACTCATAGCCAATATCGAACCCATCGCTGCTTGCAAACTCTTCCAAAAACGAGAAGTGAATCTTGGATCTCTGTCAGACACTATCAAAACAGGCACTCCATGCAATCTAACCACATGGTCGATGTACAGCTTCGCCATTTTCTTCATCGAACACCTCACATCATAGGGAATGAAATGGGCTGACTTAGAAAGTCTATCTATCACCACCCAAATCGCATCGCATCCCCTACTCGATCGAGGTAGATGAGTCACAAAATCCATGGCGATGTGCTCCCAATTCCATTGGGACACCTCCAAAATCTGTATCAATCCACCAGGTCTCATTCTCTCAGCCTTGACCTGCTGGCAATTCAGACATCTAGCAACAAAACCAGAGATGTCGCTCTTCATGCCTTCCCACCAGTAGTGAGGCTTCAAGGCATGGTACATCTTTCTCTCGCCCGGATGCACACTGTACTGACTACAATGCGCTTCATTCATAATGGTCTCTTTCAAATCGATCAAGTTC
Organism: Dorcoceras hygrometricum; assembly: GCA_001598015.1. Classification (NCBI taxonomy): domain Eukaryota; kingdom Viridiplantae; phylum Streptophyta; class Magnoliopsida; order Lamiales; family Gesneriaceae; genus Dorcoceras; species Dorcoceras hygrometricum. The sequence goes on from KV018452.1 coordinate 132,258, forward strand.
AGAACCACCAATCTCTCTCCAAATCTCAGACATCCATCCGAAGAAATAGAGAAATCATCAGACTGACCACCTTGGGCTTTAATCTTCAACTCATGAACATATGGATCAGTCCTCTGCGCCTCCCTGATGTCACTCACAATCTGCGGTTCTACTTGAATCGAAGAAACCATAAAGTACTGATCACCCGGTTGGAAACGCCAACCAGAAGTACTCAACTACTCATAGACTTTAGAGACACTCAAAGACGAAAGCATCGCAGGCTGGGTCTTCCTACTCAAAGCATCTGCTACTGCGTTCATCCGCCCAGGCTGATACTGAATCTCACAGTTAAAGTCCTTGAGCAATTCCATCCATCTTCGTTGCCTCATATTCAGATCAGACTACGTGAAGATATATTTCAGGATCTTGTGGTTCGAGACGCATAGGCAATCACGTAGCCGTTCTGCATCAAAACACATCCCAAACCATTGAGAGAAGCAACGGAGCACACAACAAATCCTCCGGATCCAGACGGTAGAGCCAAAACAGGAGCAGTAGTCAACTTCTCCTTCAACGTCTGAAAACTATACTCGCACTCCTCAGTCCAAACGAACTTTCGATCCTTCTGAGTCAACTGAGTCAGAGGCCTGGCCATCAAGAGAACTTCTCGATAAAACGCCTGTAATAGCCAGCCAATCCCAAGAAGCTGCGGATCTCTGAAACGTTCCTAGGTCTCTCCCAGTTAAGAACTGCTTTGACCTTACTCGGATCCACCGAAATCCCTTGCGCCAAAATCACATGACCCAAAAAGATAATTCGATCAAGCCAAAATTCACACTTGCTGAACTTGGCATACAAATGCGAGTCTCTCAATCTCTGCAACACCAGTCTGAGATGCTCCTTATGCTCTCTCATGCTCCTCGAATACACTAGGATGTCATCTATGAAGACTATAACAAACCGATCGATGTACTCGCTAAAGACACGATTCATCAAATCCATGAAAATAGCTGGGGCATTCGTCAACCCAAACGGCATGACCAGAAACTCATAATGCCCATATCGAGTTCGAAATGCTGTCTTCGCCACGTAAGCGTCTCTAATCCGAAACTCGTGATAACCAGAGCACAAATATATCTTCGAGTATACGACCGATCCTTGCAACTGATCGAACAAGTCATCAATCCTTGGCAAAAGATACTTGTTCTTCACCGTTGCCTTATTCAACTGCCGGAAATCCACGCACATCCTCATAGACCCATACTTATTCTTCACGAAAAGAATTGGAGCTCCCCAAGGCAACATACTCGGTCTGATGAAGACCATCTCCAAGAGATCTCTCAACTGATCCTTCAGCTCTTTCAACTCTACTGGCGCCAACCGGTAAGGAGCTCTAGAAATCGGGGCGGTACCGGGCACCAATTCGATACTGAAGTCGATCTCACGTCTCGAAGGGAATCCAAGAATCTCGTCTAGAAACACGTCGGGAAACTCTCGGACGATCGGAATGTCAGTCAACTCTAATCGGGGCTCTTGGGAAACGTCAAGCGCGTAGATCATGAATCCCGCATTATCCAACGATAGCAGGCTAAACATCTCCATGGCGGACACCAGTGGAATTTTCGAGCGTGAATCAGCACCGTAGAACTCCCACTTCTCACCCGAGTCAGGGCGAAATCTCACCACACCATGAAAACAGTCAACAATAGCCTTATAGCTGGACAATACATCCATTACCAAGATGCAATCAAAATCTCTGATTCCCAAAACAATCAGATTGGACACCAAAAAATGCTCATCAAATCGAAGCAAACAATCCAAAACCACTTCACGGGACCACAGATTCACACCAGCAGGGGTAGACACGGAAACAACATCACACAATGGGGAAGAACTCAACCCATACTCACAAAAAAACAACTCAAAAATAAAAGAGTGTGATGCACCAGTGTCAAATAGAACTCTCGCAGGATAATCAAAGATAAAGCATGTACCTGTGATCATCATACCAGGCGCCTCCTCAGCCTGCTCTCTCGTCAAAGTGTTCGACTGAGCCTACTGCGGAATCTGGGACTGAGGTCTCTAAGGTGATCCAAACCTAGAAGGCTCACGGGGTTGGAATCCAGTTCGATGGGTAGGAGCAGGAAACTGCGGTCTCTGAGAAGAACCACCAGCTGATCCCTGCTGCAAAGGAACTGAAGACTGACCCCTCAACAAAGGACATACTCTCTGAAAATGTCCGGGTTGTCCGTAGTTATGGCAAAACCCCTGAACTCCTCGAAACTGCCGCACTGTCCACAAGACATGCTGTTAGTACCACTACTGGAACCTCTGCCAGAACCAGAACTCACAGAACCAGAGGAACTCGAATTCGCCTTCTTCTTGAACTGTTTCCCTCGAGGTCGAAACCTCTGGCGATTCGTCTGCTGCTGCGACCCCTGAGGAGAATAAAAAGATTGAGACGCATCCTGCACAGGCTGATAGGTGCGTCCAGTAGTCGGCTGAATCGGAGCCTCAACCTCCAACAAACTCTCCTCAATGTCCACTATCGGTTCACTGCATCAATATAGGTCGCATGTGGCCCAGACAAAACCATCCGGTACAGATCAGGCCTCAAGCCCTTCAGAAATTTGTTCATCTTCGTCCTCTCTTGGTTGGAAACGTGTGGCACATAAACCAAAAGTGCAGAAAACTGTCGGGCATACTCAGCCACTCGCATGCTACCCTGCTTCAAGTTGTCAAACTCCCGCTCCCGGCTGTTATAGAAGGAATCCGGGGTATAATCCTGTCTGAACGCCTCACAGAAGCTCTCCCAAGTGATCACAGCCCCACTATCATGAAGGATACGAGAAATACCCCTCCACCAGCGTTGTGCATTGTCTCTCAGCTGCAACACCGCCAGCTTCAGTCTCTTCTCGGGAGCGTACTCCAGAGTATCAAACAACTCCTCCATCTGAGCTACCCAAGCCTTTCGCACCACCCTATGCTGCAAAAACGTCGGAGCATTCGTCCGCTGAAACCTAGATAGGACCAACTCCATCTCACCTATCTGTCTAGTAACGTTCTCAACCTGATGAACATCATCATCACTACCTGCCCTAGACTCCTCCGCAGTACATCTAGTCGTCCTACCTCTTCCTCTCCTCGGCAGCATCTAAACAATTCTAGAGGTAAGATCTCACAGCAGATATATCACATAGACAGAATAAAGGTCACATAAGTCATATAGTCAATCAAAATCAAATCAAAACTCTGTACCTAGACTCGAGTGTGATCAAAGGAAATCCAGCTTATCCCAGTTTAAGCTCTGATACCAAAAATGTCAGGCGCCGTGCTAATCACACAAGATTACAGCACAATTAAGCACATAATCACGGAAGCGTAAAACAGGGCTTAAAAATTTTTCGAAATAATATGGGCCTAAACTCAAAATATACATTCAAAATATCAATACTCAAAATAAGAGTTGACTCAAACTCATATAAAACAGGTAACGACAAATCTCATATCAAATACAGATCCCCAATACATAAAAGTACGGGGCATCCCCCGGTTCAATACATAGTAAAAGTAGACTGGGACTCAAGGAAACGGGGATCGACCAGCTGGCGCTCCACTCTGTCCAACTTGGTTACATGAAGATCCTACAAATGGGTAACACAGACCCAAACAACACAAAAGCAGGAAAAGAAATATGATGTCAAGCCTCAGTACGAAGAGCTATCAAAACAGCTAATCATGCAACATGCTATAATCGATGCCATGAAATGCATGAGGGCTATCAAGGGTCGGATAGCTAGACCAGTGTATCAACTGTAAAATCATCTCAGTCAAGCCTCTATACCACGCACGGTGTATCAACCGGAGAAATCATCGGTCCGTGATCTTCAGAGCCCGTCAGCCCATCACATCTTGGTGGTTTTCAGACACAACCTGTAACGCCCCAAAAATCCTTAGGACCACGATATGCATATTGTTTATTTAAAATGACATTTCTAAAATATGTTATGCATTTTTGAAATTAATTGATTTCAGAAAATAATGTGACGTAGAAGGTTCCAGCGGATGACTCCAAGGGTGATGCACGAGCTAGTTTATTTGAAATGGATTGAAAATATCTTTAAGGAGGTTAAATGATTTCTTTTGGAAAAAGTTTGGTACTTTACAAATTAAAATGGTTAGAAGGGAGTTTTTATTAAAATACTGCAACTTGTTTAAAGTGTGTCATGCTAAATATTACAAGTAGCTTGCCACTAATCCCTTCGGTATTTAAACCTGTTTTTAAAGAAAGATCTTTATCATTTTCAATGAAATCCTCCTGTGTTCTTCAAAGTTATTTGCAGAGAAGTTCGTGTGGAAGAATTCTGCAGGGATCAGCTGCTGTTGCAAAGCTACGGTTAAGGCAAATAAAAGCTGTTTCTTGACTCACCATTTAAAGCATATATTCATGTTTCTGAGTCTTCTTGCCTATATGTTATTGTAAGTTTCGAAGTTCATGTTTTAAAATGTTTTAAACATGAAAAAGGAAAGGAATGATGGGTTCAAAATGATGTTTTGAAATGATATTGATGCTTCCAAAATGTTTTCCAGAAAGTTATGAATGTGTCAAAGAACTGAGGATTCGATTGTTCAAGAAAGTTTATGAATGTTCTTCAGTTTAAAAGTCGTAATATCAAGATTTGATAACGGTGTAATCGGTAGGCTAGTTGAATCATTATAAAGTATGGTTTGATAGGCAACGACGGATGGCATAGTTGTTGTTTTGATGTTACAAATGTCGAGTTATGTTCCAGCAGCTGCATCTCCTTGATTCAGCAGCTGCATTGTTATAATGTTTACGAATGTTCTTCCTTTTGCTGTAATATCGGAATTTGATGATTGTGTAATCGGTAGTTGCTAGTTGAATCAGTATAAAGTCTGGTTTAATAGGCGACGGCTGGTAGCGTGATCATTGTTTCGATATTACAAGTGTT
>KV018452.1:148180-169750 GCA_001598015.1 Dorcoceras hygrometricum
ATTGATGACATCTTAGTGTATTCTAAGACCAGAAGGGAGCACGTCCAAATTTAAGAATCGTACTCCAGTATTTTGAAAGATAAGAAGTTGTTTGCTAAATTTAGTAAATGTGATTTCTGGATGGAGAAAGTATCATTCTTAGGCCATATAATTTCTATGGATGGAATATAAGTTGACCCAGCCAAGGTAGAAGTTGTTCGTGACTGGCCAGCACCAAAGAATGTTGCAGAAATAAGGAGTTTCTTGGGTTTAGATGGATATTACAGATGATTTATCCAAGGATTCTCTAAGATTGCTGTTCCCCTGACTACGTTAACAAGGAAGCAGGTAAAATATAACTGGACAGTTGAATGTCAAAACAGTTTTGACAAATTGAAGCAAGCATTGATTGAAGCGCCTTTGTTAACAATTCCAACTGATGAAGGAAGATTTGTAATTTATACCGATGCTTCTAAATTGGGATTAGGAGCTGTGTTGATGCAAGATCGTAAAGTCATTTCATACGCATCTAGACAGCTAAAGGATCATGAGAAGAATTACCCAACCCATGACTTAGAACTGGCAGCTGTGGTCTTTGCCCTTAAAATATGGAGGCATTACCTTTATGGGGATAAGTGCGAGATATTTACAGATCACAAAAGTTTGAAATACTTCTTTACCCAGAAAGAATTGAATATGAGGCAGAGGTGATGGTTGGAGCTGGTTAAAGATTATGATTGTATTCTCAGTTATCACCCAGGAAAAGCAAACATGGTAGCTGATGCTCTATGTAGGAAATCAGCAGGACTAGCGCAGCTAACTGTTCAGAAGCCATTGACAACTGAAATTGAAAATTTTGGACTTGAAATAGTGTCCAGCAGCAGCAGTAATAACGTGATCTTAGCAAACCTCTCAGTAAGATCAAATTTGTTAAACCAAATTCGAGAAGGTCAGCTTCAAGATGAACAATTGAAGAAATGGGTTAAACAAGATAAGGAAAAAGGCAGCAGTCTTTATTTTTCAAAAGATGAAATTGTTAGGTATTTGGGTAGAATCTGGGTACCTCAAGTAGATGATTTAAGAGCTGATCTTTTGAAAGAAGCTCATACAGCTCCATATTCAGTACATCCAGGAAGTACGAAAATGTACAAGGACCTCCAGCAGTTGTATTGGTGGCCAGGAATAAAAAGGGATGTTGCTAGATTTGTAGCTGAATGCTTGACGTGTCAGTTTGTGAAGGCTGAACATCAGCGACTATCCGGATTGTTGAAACCACTGCCTATTCCAGAATGGAAGTGGGAATATATAGCAATGGATTTTGTGACTGGATTACCAAGGACTGCTCAAGGAAATAGCTCCATCTGGGTTATAATTGATAGAATCACTAAGTCTGCTCATTTCTTACCATTTAAAACAACATATGAAGTGAGAAAATATGCTGAATTCTATGTAAAGGAAATAGTGAGACTTCATGGTATTCCAGTTTCCATTGTATCAGATAGGGATCCTAAGTTTACATCAGCCTTTTGGAAAAGTCTACACAAGTCTATGGGTCCAAAGTTGACATTTAGCACTGCGTTTCACCCCCAAACTGATGGACAATTTTGCCTATAATAACAGTTTCCAAGCTTCGATTCAAATGGCTCCATATGAAGCTCTGTATGGCCGAAAGTGTAGAACGCCACTTCATTGGGATGAAGTTGGTGAAAGAGCTGGCTTAGGACCAGATATTGTGGAGAAAACAGCATCAGCTGTTAGGAAAATAAAGGAAAGAATGAAAGCTGCTCAAAGCCGATAGAAAAGTCATGCGGACAATCGAAGACTGGAACTGAATTTTGAATCAGGTGATCATGTGTTTCTGCGAATAGCTCCAATGAAAGGAGTTATGCATTTTGGGAAGAAAGGGAAACTGAGTCCAAGATATATTTGACCATATGAGATTTTGGAGAAGATAGGAACATTAGCCTATCGTTTAGCACTGCCTCCCCAGCTGGCAGCTGTGCACAATGTTTTTCACGTATCAGCTTTGAGGAAATATGTTCCTAACCCCTCACATGTGTTAAGTCATGAACCAATCCAGTTAATACCGGATTTAAGTTATGAAGAGCGACCAGAAAGAATTCTCTTCCGAGAAATTGGAAGATTAAGAAACCGTAGCATTCCTATGGTTAAGATAAAATGGTCCAACCATTCGGAGCGAGAAGCAACGTGGGAAACAGAAGCTGATATGATAAGTATTTACCCATATTTATTTGGTACGTAAATTTCGAGGACGAAATTTCAATAAGGAGAGTAGATTTGTAACGCCCCAAAATCCATAGGACCATATTTATGCATTTTGTTGATTTAATGGGCCAAATTGGCAAATTTAAATGTTATGTATTTGCTGATTTTAGAAAGTAAGATGCGCTGCGGCTGGTATCAGCAGATGACTCCAAAGAGCGATGCACGAGTTGGTTCTAAATCGATTGAAAATTATTCTTAAGGAGGACAAATGATTTCTTTTGAAAAAGGTTTGTGGTACAAATTAAAATGATATGAAGGGAATTTTTGCTAAATTTTATAAGTGTGTCATGCTTGATTTCACAAGTAGCTTGCCACTAATCCCTTTCATATAAAAACCTGTTTTGAAAGTAAGATTTTCATCATTTACAAAGAAAAGTCTTAAAGTGTTCTTCAAAATATTTCCAGAAGAGTTTGTGCGTTGCTCAAGGAGAAGATTTCTGCAGAAATTAGTTGCTGTCGCAAAGCTTTGTTAAAGGCAAGTAAAAGCTGATCCTTTGCTACACCATTTGAAGCATATATTGTTGTTTTTATGGATCTGCTTGCCTGCATGTTTAAAATACGTTGAAGTTATTGTTTAAAAATGATTTTTATACATTTTTCAAAGGAAAGAAGATGGGTTCGAAAAATGATGTTTTGATGTTTATGATGCTTCCAAAATGTTTTTCCAGAAAGTTTGTAATGTTTTAAAGTACTGAGAATTCGAGTTTATTTCCAGGAATTTTATGAATTTTCTTCAATTTAGTAGTTGTAACATCAGAACTCGATAACGGTGTAATCGGTAGTTGCTAGTAGAATCATTATGAAGTTTGGTTTGATAGGCAACGACTGATAGCATAGTTGTTGTTTTGATATTACATATACTTAGTTTTATTCTAGAAGTTGCATTTCCTTGTTAAAAATTCAGCAACTGCGTTCGTAAAATCAGCAGATGCACTGTTCACCAGCATGTGCATGTTTTTTATTAAAAATCCAGTAGATGCACTGTTCATCAGCAGATGTATTTTTGTCAAATTTCATCAGTTGCAATATTCGTTTCAAAATGTACTGCTCATTGCGACTGGTTACCCCTTGAGTCTGGTTTCTACTGTTCATTACAACTGGTATTAGTCCTGCGACTAATACTATTCATAGCGACTGGTTGTTAACATTTTTCCTACGGCTGGTCAATATGTTAACGACGTCGTTTCATCTAAAACAAACTTTGCAGTTGGTTTATTTTAGTAAAATACTTGCGTCTGGTTTTACGTATGTTGGCGCTTTTCTTGCACTAACTGTCAGGCAGTACAAAAACTGTTCCACAAAATCCCTACACCAGTCTCCTCTAGCGCTCGAGAAGCACCTCTCCACCAACACTCAGCGCTCCTCCTCAACTGAAACGTAGCCAAACTCAACCTACGCTCGTCATCGTACCTCACACGATCAAACAACCTAGTTATGTGTTGCAACCAGGACTCCGCATCGGAACTAGGCTCATCACCGTTAAACGTCTGAGGGTTCATCCGCTGAAACCTCACCATCACACGTTCCATGTCGTCCACACGGGCTGCCAGCTCATCAACCTCATCCTCAACTCGTCTATCACGTATACAAAAAGGTCCACTATGCTGCACCTCCTCGTTCTGACCCTAGGATTCTTCTGGGATCTGCCCTCTACCTCTACCCCTATGTCTAGGCGGCATCTACGAAGGTACAAAGAGGGTAAGGTCACACAACAACAAGTATATATATCAAGTAGCAAATAAATCACATAGTCATGCACATGCAACAAGCAACACTGTGCCTAGACTCAAGTGTGATCAAAAGAAATCGAGCTTAACCCAGGTTAAGCTCTGATACCAAAAATTTCAGGCATCGTGCTCAATCAGAGATAATCCACGCAAAACAATAGTGGAAACAATAAAAATAGTGGCTAAATTTTCGCTTTTGTTATGACTGAAAGATAACATAATTTAAATACCGCAATACTCAAAATATCCCGGTTAAAATAATAACACAGTACAACAGTATAGCATGTATCAAATACAAGAACAACAGAGTACAACTGGATACAACAAAGCCCAGTGCTTCCCCCCGGCTACTAGTATAGATACATATATGCTATACGCTAACTATGACACTCTAACCACCTCCCGGGGCACCTCCAGCTGGGTCAACTCCACGACCAGCTGAGAAACCTGGGAAACCTGGACAACAAATAGGCAAACAAACAAACCAAGCCCCAGAGGGACATGGGGTCAAACCCCAGTACGGAGAGCAACTGAAAAATAGCAGTAAAACAGCAACAGATAAAATGTGAATGCTATGCATGAGATGAGGCTACAACCGAAGGCAGGGAGCCAAAGGATATCAAGAAATAGCTCAACAACGACAACATATCACTGAACAAGGATGGCCACGGCGTGTGAGCATATGGTAGCTACCCACTCGTCTTAACACACGATACCAGATGCAAAACACAGCTCAACCTGTTGTGCCCAACTCATGAGATGTTGGAGCTATCCACTCCACTCATAGTGGCTAACAGATCCCAACAGGGAGATGAGGTATACGGGAGTTACCCGCTCGTCCTAAAAAACAAACATCCTGGTACACATAGATCCAGATAACAAGGCACGACTAAGCAAGATCTGACCTCAAACATGAATAATGCGCGTATGCTCATGCAACAGAATACAACAGCTAACGAATAGTATACACGGCACAACAGATCAGCAAGCAAACACATATATCCATGCCAAATCCAACGCTATAAGACAATCTCACATCCGTACCTCACTTCTAAGCTAAAATTACCACAAAAGAAGTCCCGAGCAACCAAATCTGAAACCTGCTAACAAAAAACACAACACAGGTTCAGGGACAGTAACACAGAACTCACAAAATGGGAACTCAAGCTCCACCAGATCTGCTCTACTTATCTAGTTCAACCAACAGCTCTAAACAAAGCACGAAGTAGGAAACTAACACTTACCCAGCAAGCTACCTGAACGGCAAGACTAATCCGACACTTATGCTAACATACTACTGAAGGGATATGTCTTCACGATCCACCTCCAGCTCCTCCAAAGTCTCCAAAAGAGGTATGAGAATAATCACCTTAACAATAGGAGTCCAGCGTTACCTCTCTTGTGTCCGTCGAAGCTGTCTACCACCGGCAATCGAAGAATAAAAGCTACGGTGAACAGTAGCTAGGGTATCGCGACAAGGTTATCTATCGAAGAATATTTCTAAGTGTCGGAAAGAGATAATGGCGAGACCGAGGTCAAAATTCCCCAATATACTTAAGTCTCCCAGATCTGATATACAACAACCATCGAAAACTTATGATTCGGAGCTGATCCCAACTCAGATTTGAGTATCACTCCAGATATGAACTCTACACTCAACAGACTTGGAACTTATTCAAACGACGTCGCACCAAGGGCCGCTCGCTTACTAGGACACGTCATCCCGCTAGCCAAGTCTGAAGCACTAAACGGCGTCGCATTGCGCTTACATATCTGACTCACAAAGCCCGCCAAATCTGAAATCTCTGAATCGTGCCGGACCACGCAACACAACCAACTGCCTCGTTAAGTCCTTCCAAGAAACGGTTCCTCTTCGCCCTCTGTCGGCCAGACACATGAGGAACGTAAGAAAGAAGAGAAGAAAAACTTCGAGAATACTCACCCACCGACATGGTTCCCTGAACCAAGTTATCAAACTTATGCTGCAGGGCATTCACATAAGACTCCGGAACATACTCCTGACGGAACGCCATTTAGAAACTATCCCAAGCAATCCCTGCACCCGTCTCCAAAAGCGTACGTGAAGCACCTCTCCACCATCGCTCTGCATTCTTCCTTAGGTGAAAGATCGCCAAACTCAGTCTACGCTCATCATCATAGCGACTCTGTCAAACAGTCAAGTAATATGTTGCAGCCAGGACACCGCATCGTAACTACTCTCGTCACCAACGAAAGTCTGAGGATTCATATGCTGAAACCTCACCATGATCAGTTCCATCTCATCCACACGGGCTGCCAGCACATCAACCTCATCGTCAACCTGCCAAGCACTCCTACGAACAGGAGCACTACGCTGAATCTCCTCATTTTGATCCTCAGATTCTGCCGGAATTTGCCTGGTAGCTCTACCCCTACGTCTACGCGGCATCTAGGCAAATTCTAATACAGTAAGATAACACAACAAGTATAGCACATAGTCAAGCACATGCAACACGCAACAAAGTGCCTAGACTCAAGTGTGATCAAAAGAATTCGAGCTTATCCCAGTTTAAGCTCTGATACCAAAAATGTAAGGCCCGGTGCACAACACAGATTTAACCACACAAAATACAATCGCGGAAGCACTTAAAAAGTGGCTAAAATTTTTCGCTTTGGCCAGACGTAGAAAATCATACTTTAAAAATTGCACCGATACTCAAAATATTGGTTTTACAACAACAGAAAACCAACAACAGCAGATACAATAACAAATACAAGCACAGAGTGATTTCCTAACATGGTACAACCCAAATCAACAATAGAACATCATATCCTTTCGGGGTACCCCCCAAAGGCTGCTCTATTGCCTAATATAACTAATATACATAACTGGGACACTCTATCCACCTTCCGGGGCACCTTCAGCTAGGCCATCTCCAGGACCAGTTGAGAAACCTGGATGTAATGCCTGGGATTATGATCTTAGACTTGATGATTTCGAATTTTCAGACTTTAGCTTTTGATGAAGTTTGGTTGATGATTCGGATTTCTTCTGAAAATGTTGCATTTCAAGTTGAAATTCTTTCGAATGAAATTGGGTTGAAATTCGAAGTTGAATTGGTGAATTTCGGTAGGAACCTGATGTCCTGTTATTTTGATGAAAGCTGGTAGAAGACGACCAGTTGTTGATGATACAGGAGTGATACACGGTTATTTTTAGAAAACAAGTCGTAGAGAAAAACCAGTCGCAGCGGAAAACCAGTCGTTACGTTGATCAGTAGTTGTGTTGTGAGGGATCTGCTAGAGACTGGGTGACCAGCTGTTGGTGTGAGGAACCAGTCACTGGTGAGAAGCGACGTCGTATTATGGAGGTTAAAATGCAGCATTTTTAAATGAAGTGGTGTTGATCAGCTGATAACAGAGAGTATGACGTATTCACGTCGTTTTGATAATTTGAAACGCAGCGTGTTGATTGTAATGCTTATGATAGCTGTTGGCAGCGATGGTGACGTATCCCATACGTCATCGTTGGGTTTTTAGTGAAACCAGCTGTTGGCAGGAAAGATGACGTGATTCTTTACGTCATCTGAATTGTTCGTGTTCAGCAGTTGTTTATTTTGAGAGAATCTGTCATCAGTCGTTGGCACGCTGCGGCGTAGTTTTAATTAGTTGATGCGATGTCGTTTTGAGGCGTGAAGGGAAATGCAACGTCTGATGGTTGCTGCTGGTTTTATCGAAAGGAAAGCTGGTATCTATTGAGAGTAAACATTGGTTTCTGTCGTAAGATACCTACTGTAGCAACGTCTGCTTATCTAGAACATCAACTGGTGGAGTTTAAACAATAGTAGAGGAATCTGGTTAGCGATATGTATGGATCCAGGAATATGTTCAAACGGTGTGTGCATATCTTATTTTGGTAGATAAATACTCAGCATGACACGTGGAATTCATCGGGATTGCATGGGGAACTCTGCAGAAAACAGAGATCTTCTCCTATAAATTAGATTGAATTCGAATCCTTATAACCTTTGCTACAGACATCAGAATTCGATTCTGTGAATTTCTTTGGAATTCTTGTGATAAGGAGTTAGAAGTTGTAATTGAAGCAGTTCCAAAACAGAGATAAATGAAGGTATAATTTGACATTGAGAATCAGGGAGTAGAGTACTCGAGAATGATATTTCTTGAGTTATCCCGCCAAACCACATAATTGATAGTTACTATTCTTGATTTAGAACTTGAGATTATCTGTGTGATCCATCACAGGTAGTGGATTTTTTATTTCAATATGAATATGATGATACGAAGATAAAATGAATTGATTCTAATGCCAAGGTCTGAGGTGACCTTATTTTCGAAGTCTGAGTTGATTTCGTTAGATGGATATCCATGTCAAGATCGGATACGAATATTGATGGCATTGATGTGAAATGGAATCAATTCTTAGTTGAAGAGAAGGGATATGTTCAGTTTATTTAGAATTAATATTTTTGTTATGAACTTCCTTATGTTATTGCATGAACCTGTCGATTATACTGATATTGTTTCTCACCGGAGTTTATCCGGCTGTTATTTTGTTTTGTATGTGTGCATGACAACAGGAGGAAAGAGCTGAATTGGTGGGACAGGGGTAGCAAGAACATAGAAGAAGGGCGACAAACAAAAAGACTAGGAACCTGCTGTTAGTTTAGCTTCTTGGACAAGTATTGCTAGTCTTTGTTGTATCTGGTTTTGTAATACAACTGGTCAAGAATTATGGCCGTGAACTTATAGTGTGTAAATCATGGTACAATGTGTGCCCTGTTTATAAATAAACAGCCTTTACGACATAATTTGAGTTCCTTGGCTCCCCGTTGCATACTAAGAGTTAATTAAGAATATGAGAGAAACAAGTTTTTTTCCAGAAAAAAATAAAAGAAAAAAAAAATGTACGCATAAAACCAGATTCGACTTAGTAAACTCATTGGTTTAATTAGTCGCCATAAGATGAGATTAGAATAATTGTGGGAAGAGAGTCTCACAATAGGTGGTATCAGAGCATCACTAACTTCTTGGATTGAGTTAGATGAGCGGGGTAGAACGAGTCTTCTTGAATGATTTATTAAATTGATTTCATGCTTGCATGATATATGTCTTACTGTTTTGAACTTATATCGCAAGATTGTGTGATTAAATGGTAAGAGTATGCCAGACAGACTTTATAATTACATGCTCTTTGAAAGGAATAGTAGCATGTAATGAATGAAGTATGAATCAGAACTCGATCTCTTGAAAAGCAGCACATTCGTGTGTGATAATCAGAGGAGGGGCTGAGATTTGTTATCGATATGATGAGGAATTATGAACAAATCCATTTGATTACTAGATATGCCTCCTCGACGAACAACTACTCGGCAGACAGGAACAGTTCCGCGAACAGAGCAGGGTAGTACTTCGACTGATGCGTTGAATGCACCTGCAACTCTGATGGAAACACTGTTGAAACGATTTCAATCCTTTAAACCGCCAACATTGACAGGAACAGAAAATGCAATAGATTGTGAGAACTGGTTGGAATATATGGAACAGCTATTTGAAGCGTTGGATTATACCGATGATCATCGGGTGAAATTCATAATACACCAGCTTCATGGTCTTGGTAAGAGCTGGTGGGTAGCGACGAAGAAAGCTTTTGAAAATCAGGGTACGGTGATTACTTGGGCTGTATTCAAAACTGATTTTTATCAACGATTCTTTCCAGTTTCGTATCGGAAGGACAAGGGAGCATAATTTGCAAATTTGCGACAAGGGCAGCTAAATATCGAAGAATTTGTTGCCAAGTTCACAAGTTTACTCAAATTTGCTCCGCACGTTGCTATTAGTGATGAAGCTCAAGCCGATCAGTTTATTAATGGCTTGAATCCCGATGTGTTCACCTTGGTGAATACAGGGCGACCGAATACTTTTGCTGATGCATTGAATCGAGCAAAAGGAGCGGAAGCTGGATTGATAAGGCAACAAGGAGCACAGGTTGTGCCATTTCCAGCAAGATCACCACAAGATAAACAAATGATTCCACCACCCCCTTGATTTGATGCTGGAAGCAGCAGTAGTGGAAAGAAAAATTTCTTTAAAGGAAAGGGAAAATAGTTCAAGAGATCAGGTACTAATAGCTCTTCTAGTTCGAGTGAATCTAGAAAACAGAGAGCTGGACAGAAATCTGGTGATTATTTTACCAAATGTGGAGGTCGGCATATCACCGAACAGTGTAGAGGAGTGTTTGGCCTTTGTCGTATCTTCAATCAACCTGGATATTTTGCGAGAATGTGTCCTCAACGTGATTCTAGGAGTTCACAGAATACTGGAGCATTACGATCAATGCCACTTCCAGAAAGGCAAGCGTCTTCTGTGCATTCGTTTCAGCCTCAGAGTCAGCATCAGGGTAGACAGGGAGGAAGCCAGACAGTAAGCCAACCTCCTAGGCAACAAGCGCGAGTGTTTGCATTGACTGAGGAGCAAGCACAAGCAGCCCCTGATGATGTTATTGCAGGTAATTGCTATCTTTGTAATTATCCTGCTTATGTTTTAATTGATACTGGTGCTTCACATACGTTTATATCCGAGAACTTTGTTGTATAGCATGCGTTGCCTGTTGAACCCTTGATTGAGATAGTATCGGTTTCTTCACCTCTGGGGAGGGGTATTTTATCGATAAAAACTGTTACAAATTGTATACTACAGTTTGAGGGCCATGAGATTGAGATTGACTGTATGTACTTGGGTTGTCTGATTTTGATTGTATCATCGGTATAGACACGTTAACCATGTACAGGGCAATAGTAGATTGTTTTCAGAAAGTGGTTCGAATCAGACCTGAGGAAACTGATGAGTGGAAATTTTACGATAAGGGATCACGCGCAAGAATTCCTTTAATTTCTATTCTTTCCATGACAAATCTATTGAAAAATGGAGCCGAAGGATTCCTGATTTATGCAGTAGACGCGATGAAGACTAGCCCGAAACTGGTTGATATACCAGTGGTTTGTGAATTTGCTGATGTCTTTACTGACGAGATTTCAGGATTGCCTCCATTTCAAGAGGTAGACTTCAGTATTGAATTGATTCCAGGAACACAACCGATATCAAAAGCACCTTATCGTATGGCACCAATTGAATTAAAAGAGTTGAAAGAACAGCTTGAGGATCTTCTTGCCAAAGGATACATTAGACCGAGTGTTTCCCCTTGGGGTGCTCCGATATTATTTGTACGAAAGAAAGACGGGTCGATGAGGTTTTGTATTGACTATCGGCAACTAAAGAAAGCAACGGTAAAGAATCGATATCCTTTACCTCGTATAGATGATTTGTTTGATCAGTTGCAGGGTTCGTCAGTATATTCGAAAATTGATTTGAGATCCGGCTATCATCAATTGAGAGTACGAGAGGAGGATATATCTAAGACTTCTTTTCGAACGAGGTATGGTCATTATGAATTTATGGTTATGCCTTTTGGGTTGACCAATGCCCCAGCAGTATTTATGAGTTTGATGAATAACGTCTTCCAGAAATATGTTGATGACTTTGTTATTATCTTTATCGATCATATTCTGATTTATTCGAATAATCTGTGCAATCACGCTAATCATCTTAGAATAGTTTTGAAGACTTTACGAGATGAGAAATTTTATGCCAAGTTGTCGAAATGTGAGTTTTGGTTGCGGAAAGTGGTATTCCTTGGACATATTATTTCAGGAGATGGTATTTCAGTTGATCCGAGCAAAATAGAAGCAGTGATTAATTGGCCTAGACCGACATCTGTGCCAGAAATTCGAAGTTTTATGGGCCTAGCAGGGTATTACCGACTGTTTATCCAAGATTTATTGAGTATTGCAAAGCCTATTACTCAACTGACACAGAAGAATGCACATTTCATTTGGTCTGAAGCTTGTGAAGCCAGTTTTCTTGAGTTGAAAAAGAGGTTGAAAACAGCACCAGTGTTGACCATTCCTTCGGGTACTGGTGGTTTTTTTGTTTACTGTGATGATTCTAACCAATGATTGGGATGTGTTTTGATGCAGCGAGGACATGTTATTGCATATGCATCAAGACAATTGAAGACACATGAGATCCGATATCCAATTCATGATCTTGAATTGGCAGCCATCGTTTTTGCGCTACAAATATGGCGACATTATCTTTACGGCGAGAAATTTGAAATCTTTTTGGATCACAAAAATCTGAAATATCTATTTTCGCAGTCTGAATTGAATATGAGACAACGAAGATGGCTGGATTTATTGAAAGATTTCGATTGCGAAATCAAATACTATCCAAAAAAATCGAATGCGGCAGCAGATGCCCTTAGTAGTAAGGTTTGTGCTTTATCCTTAACTACTGTGGGTGTATCTAGTTTAATAGAGTATTGTTGTATATCTGGATATTTATTTGAGAAAGATATGAAACCTATGAGAATTTGTGCTATCCACGCGGAACCTGAATTATTGATCCGTATCAAAGAAGCCCAAAAGAGAGATCCGAATATCCAGAAGTCGATTGCAATGGTTAGATCTGGACATAAATCTGAGTATCGGGTAAGCGCTGATGAGGTATTGTATGTGAATAACAGACTTGTGGTTCCAGATGTAACAGAGTTGAAGCAACAGATATTGAACGAAGCGCATAGAAGTAGATTCAGTGTACATCCTGGAGGTAGAAAATGTACAATGATTTGAGAAGCAATACTGGTGGAAGCAAATGAAGTCTGAGGTGACTGGTTTTGTTTCCAAATGCTTGAATTGCCAATAGGTGAAGGATGAAAGGAAGAAACCTGCTGGTTTATTACAAAATTAATCAGTTCCTTAATGGAAATGTGTGAGACCTGGAAATGTGATTAAGATTGATTTGGTTGGAATTAATCAGTTTTTATAGATTTCTGGTGGTTCAGATTTCTTTTTTGTGAGTTTGGATTGTATTTTCGGGTCAGATTTCACCCTTGGAACAATTCTGGGAATTTTGTAATTTTCGAGTTTGAATCTGTTGGCAGATTTGATGACGTCATGCTTTCTGTTGCGCTATGCTATTGCTGACGTAAGGTTATCTGTTAGCGCTTGTGTTACTCGGGCTGTTTACAGCAAGTTCCTGTAGCGCGAAGGAAACGGTGCCGTTTTGGTAAACGCTTGCTGGAGAGATCTGTTGCCAGCGATCTATGTTTTTTTTAGCGTTACTGTGCTGTCTTCAGATTTGTTGACGTGTGCAAAGCTGCGTCGTTTTATTTAATTGGAACGCTGTCATATGGATAAGTTGGTGCGACGTCGTATTTGGTCTAGCGCTAGGGAGAGGTCTGCTCGCGTAAGGAGAGATCTGTTGTGTGTAGCGCGAGTTCTGGGAACAGATGTCAACGCTGGTCAACTCTCCTGTAGCTATCGCTGTTGTGTGCGTAGCGTGTTTCCAGCGTTTAGCGGTAGCAACCAGATTTGCTGACGTGGCATGGAATCTGTTGTAGCGTAGTGCTTCAACCAGATTTGATGACGTAAGCAGCATGACGTCGTGTTGGATAGTGCTTGTTACCTTGCGTTCGACTGCTGGTGTGAGCTTGGTAATTTTGAAGAAGCTGTTGGTTATTTCTTCGTCAACTTTGCACTGTTTTCGTTACTGTCAACAGTTTGCGATATCTGTTAGTGTCGGTGGATTTTATATCTGTTTTCTCGTGTGTATTTAAAGGAGACTTGGTCTTCGATTTCAAGCACCAGATCCCATACTTAGCGAAATATTATCTTGGTTGTCGACCTCTGTTTCTCGAACCCTAGTACTGTTCACCGTGAGCTTTTCCGGTGAATTCCCGTCGTTGCCGGCCATTGTTTGATACGTTCGAGGTAGCGTTGGACTCCTCTTGCGAAGCTCTATCATTCCATACCACTTTGGGAAGCTGTGATCGGCTAGTTGAGGAACACGAAGTTGCTGCTCGGTTGTGCGTGGTATCGTACAGGTAGAACTTCGTTCCTTTCGTGATAATATCTTTTCCTATCCTTGAATTAAGCTCCCTATTGAGTTGTGTTGTTAAGATTAGTTGCTGGTTTGGTTGAGCATAGCTCCCAGCTGTGAGCTTCTGTAATTGGCGGTGAATTTCCTATTAGCTTGCCTGAGATCTGTTGTGCGTATGTTTAGCAGGTTGCTATCCAGATATCTCGGACCCTATTTGTAGTCATTGTTGCACAGGAGGTTAAAGGTACGGATCCGAGCTTGATGTAACTAGGAATTGGCGTGAGATTGAATGCTAGATGGCTGTTCTGCATTGCCGTGGATGTTGCTATGTGCATATGTGATTGCTGTTGAGTTTTAGCTGCTATGTTTATGCATACACGCATTTCCCATATTGCTTTCATATTTCTGTTGCAGCCATTTCTTTGTATCTCGTTGTATTGCTGTTGTTTCTTACCAGGATGCGAAGGCGAGCGGCAATACCGCACTCTCATCTCCCTGCTGGGATTTGTTAGCCACCATGCTCCGAGTGATTAACTACCACAGTTCATGGGCGAGGCAACGGAAGGTTGAGTTGTTTGATGCATCTAGTATTTGGGTGGAGTGTCAAGGCGAGTGGCTCATTACCACACTTTGAAATCACCCCATGGCCACTGATTCGTTGCTGATCTCGTGGAGCTATGTCTGAGTTCCTTAGCTCCCTTGTTGGTTGTAGCCTTCAGTTGTTATTCGGTGTCTCATGGATAGCATCTGCATCTTATCTTATGCATTCCTTTTAGCTATTTCATTTGCTCTCCGTACTGGGGTTTGACCCCATGTCCCTCTGGGGCTTTGTTTGTTTCCTTGTTTGTGTTGTTTTCAGTGAACCCAGGTTTTTCAGCTGGTCGTGGTTTTAATCCAGCTGGTGGTGTCCCAGGAGGTAGTTAGCGTGTCCCAGTTTCATATAACATATTTATATGTATCAGTACTGTTAGCCAAGGGATGCCCTGTGTTTTGTTGTTGTACTTTGTTGTTAGTCTGATACATGTTGTACCCAGGTTTTTCAGCTGGTCGTGGTTTTAATCCAGCTGGTGGTGTCCCAGGAGGTAGTTAGCGTGTCCCAGTTTCATATAACATATTTATATGTATCAGTACTGTTAGCCAAGGGATGCCCTGTGTTTTGTTGTTGTACTTTGTTGTTAGTCTGATACATGTTGTTGTTGCTGTTGTTATGCTATACTGTGAGTTGTTTTTATAAACTGGGATATATTTTGTGTATCGCTCTATTTTAAATTATAATGTTTTTAACCGTCAGGCCAAAAGCGAAAATTTTACCCGCTTTTTAATAGCTTCCGCTTGTGTTTGTGTGTTTTTACTCTGATGCGAGCACGAGGCCTGACATTTTTGGTATCAGAGCTTAAGCTGGGATAATATCAATTTATTTGATCACACTTGAGTCTAGGCACAGTGTTGTGTGTTGCATGTGCTTGGCTATGTGATTACGTGCTGCATATTTCTGTGTTATATGCTGTATCTGTTCTGTTTTGCTTGATCTTCTTGAGTGCTTTCGTAGATGCCACCTAGACGTCGTGGTAGAGGTAGGGGGCAGTTTGAGGAATCGGCAGGACAGAATGAGGATCTGCGTAGCGCTCCTAATCGTTCTAGTAGTAGGCATGATGAGGAGGAGGAAGTTGGTGACTTGCCTCCCTCGATGGAGCGGATGGATGTTGTTATAGCACGGTTTTAGCGGATGAACCCTCCAGTCTTTAATGGTGATGAGTCCAGTGAGGATGCGGACTCGTGGCTCCGGAACATTATTGGTCTTTTTGATCGGGTGCAGTATGATGATGATCTTCGGTTGAGTTTAGCGACCCTTTTGCTTAGGAAGGCTACAAAGCGCTGGTGGCGAGGCGCTTCGAGTACCTTGTTGAGACCCGTGTTGGGATCTCTTGGGATAGTTTTTGCGTGACCTTCCGACAGGAGTATGTGCCCGAGTCATATGTGAACGCCCGGGAGCGGGAGTTCGACCATCTGGAGCAGGCTTCCATGACTGTTCCGGAGTATGCTAGGAAGTTTTCTTCTCTGTTGGCGTACGTTCACCATGTTTCTGGCCGTGAGAGGGCCAAGCGGACTAGATTTCTTGAGGGCTTGAATGAAGAGTTGTATCAGATGGTGTTGACAAGTAAGCCCAAGACCTATGCTGAGGCGGTGGATAGTGCCATCGACATTGAGGAAGGTTTGCATAGCCGTCGTGCTCGTCGGCAGCAGGCACCGCAGGGTGGTCGTCCTGCTATTCAGGGAGCGCAGTCTTTGCAGTCCTCCCAGTCAGCCTATCAGCCCCAGCAGCATCAGCAGCTTCAGCAGCAGGTGGTTCAGCAGTCTGGCCGTCCGAGGTTTAGACCCCACGGTCAGCATTTCAAGAAGAAGTCGGGTTCTGGATCTTCTGGTTCGGGCAGCTCGTGTAGCAGTGGTTATCAGGCTGAGTTTTGTGGCTTTTGCGGTGGAAAGCATCCGTCCATGCAGTTTGTTGGTGTGCAGGGTTCCTGCAACCTTTGTGGTCACTACGGGCATTTTGCTAGAGTGTGTCCGTCAGCTGGATCACAGCAGACCGCGGCCGAGCCTCAGGGTCGTGGAGGTCAGTCTAGGGGCCGTTCCCCTCAGTTTTCGCAGCCCCGATTGGGTGAGACTTAGTTTAGGCCGTTTCAGCAGGCTGGTCCGTCATGGTTCGGACAGTCGTCTCAGCCTTTCTTCTCAGGACCCCAGCATGCTCAGGTTAACGCCATCACTAGGGAGCAGGCCGAGGAGACACCGAGTCTGGTGATCGCAGGTACTTGCCTTGTTTTTTATTTTCCTGCACGTGTGTTGTTTGACACCGGTGCATCGCATTCGTTTATTTCTGATTTGTTTGTTGTTGAGCATGATCTGTGTACCTTTTTGTTGCACGATGTTGTTTCCGTGTCTACCCCTGGCGGTGTAAGCTTGTTCTCCCATGAGGTTTTGTTGGATGGTGTGTTGCGGTTTGGTGAGCATGTCCTATTAGCGAACTTGATTCGTTTGATGCTTTGGTATTTCGATTTCATAGTTGGGATGGATGTGATGTCCAACTATAGGGCCTCTGTGGATTGTTTTCTTGGAATTGTGCGCTTTAGGCCTTTGTCTGGCGATAAGTGGGACTTATACGGCCAGGACTCTAGATCAAAGATTCCCCTAGTCTCAGCGATGGAGATGTTCAGCTTGTTGTCCTTGGGGAATGCTGGCTTTATGATCTAGGCTTTGTATGCGACTTTTTCTTCCCGTGTGCAGCTCAGTGACGTTCCCGTGGTGAGACATTTCCCGGAGGAGATTCCTGGTTTTCCTCCGAGGCGGGAGATTGACTTTAGCATTGAGCTGGTGCCTGGCACAGCTCCGATTTCGCGTGTCCCTTATCGGCTGGCGCCTGCGGAGTTGAGAGAACTCAAGGTGCAGCTAGATTATTTGCTGGAGAAAGGTTTTATTCGTCCTAGTATGTCACCGTGGGGAGCGCCCATACTGTTTGTGAAGAAGAAGGATGGCTCAATGCAGATGTGCATTTTAGCATTGAGCTGGTGCCTGGCACAGCTCCGATTTCGCGTGTCCCTTATCGGCTGGCGCCTGCGGAGTTGAGAGAACTCAAGGTGCAGCTAGATTATTTGCTGGAGAAAGGTTTTATTCGTCCTAGTATGTCACCGTGGGGAGCGCCCATACTGTTTGTGAAGAAGAAGGATGGCTCAATGCAGATGTGCATTGATTTTCGCCAGTTGAACAAAGCCACTGTTAAGAACAAGTACCCGTTGCCGAGAATCGATGATCTGTTTGATCAGTTGCAAGGTTCTGCGGTGTACTCGAAGATTGATCTTCATTCAGGGTATCACCAGTTGAGGGTGAGAGATCAAGATGTCACGAAGACTGCTTTTCGTACGAGGTACGGGCATTTTGAGTTTTTGGTTGCCATTCGGATTGACGAATGCCCTTGCAGTCTTTATGGATTTGATGAACAGAGTTTTCTGTTAGTTTATTGATCAGTTTGTGATCGTGTTCATCGATGACATCTTAGTCTATTCGAAGACTCCTTTGGAGCACAAGGAGCATTTGCGGATTGTCCTTCAGACGTTGAGAGACCAGCAGTTGTATGCAAAGTTTTCCAAGTGCGAGTTCTGGTTGGATCGCGTCGTATTCTTTGGACATGTGATTTCAGCCGAGGGGATTTCTGTAGATCCTAGCAAGGTTGATGCCGTTCTGAACTGGGAGCGTCCCAGGAATGTTTCCGAGATTCGTAGTTTCTTGGGTTTGGCTGGCTATTATCGTCCCTTCATTGAGGGATTCTCAAGTATAGCAAAGCCGATGACTCAATTAACTCAGAAGGACAAGCGTTTTGTTTGGACTGAGCAGTGTGAGAATGCTTTTCAACTGCTTAAGGAGAAATTGACTACTGCGCCTGTGTTGGCTCTGCCGTCTGGAACAGGTGCATTTGTTGTTTGCTCTGACGCTTCGCTTAATGGATTGAGTTGTGTTTTGATGCAGAATGGTCGAGTCATTGCGTATGCCTCGTGGCATTTGAAACCGCACGAGACTCGTTATCCAGTCCATGATTTGGAGTTAGCAGTCGTGGTCTTTGCGTTAAAGATCTGGCGTCACTACCTGTATGGCGAGAGTTTGTGGTGTACTCCGACCACAAAAGTTTGCAGTATTTGTTTTCGCAGCCCGATTTGAACATGAGACAACGTCGGTGGATGGAGCTGCTAAAGGACTTTGATTGCGAGATTAAGTACCAGCCTGGGAAGTCGAACGTAGTGGCCGATGCTTTGAGCAGGAAGGCTAGTGAGATGCTTGTGTCGTTGTACATCTCTAAGGATCAAAAGCATCTTAACACTACAGGTTGGAGATTCTACCCGGCTGAGGATTGCGTTACGGTTTCATCGTTCCAAGTGGAGCCACAGATTTTTTCGAGTATTCGAGCAGCTCATAGGACTGATCCGTCCATCCATGAGTTGAAGTTAAAGGTCAGGGCTGGCGGACTTGAAGATTATTATGTCACTTTCGACGGTTGTTTGCATTTTCGGGGCAGGTTGGTTGTGCCCAATTTGATTGATTTGATGGTGGAGATCCTTCGGAAGCGCATTGCAGCAGACATAGTGTTCATCCTGGTGCACGGAAGATGTACCATGCGTTAAAGCCGCACTTTTGGTGGGCTCGCCTGAATAGCGAGGTTGCTGGTTTTGTCGCTCGTTGTTTGAATTGTCAGATGGTAAAGGCCGAAAGGATGAGACCCGGGGTCTGTTGCAGAGTTTGGAAGTGCCCCAATGGAATTGGGAGCACATAGCTATGGATTTCGTGACGCATCTGCCTCGTTCCAGTAGAGGATGCGATGCTATTTGGGTTGTTGTAGACCGTCTGTCGAAGTCTGCACATTTTATTCCTAATGGGATGACCTTCTCATTGAAGAAGATGGCAAAGCTGTATGTTGATTTTGTTGTTAGACTGCATGGTGTACCCGTTACGATCGTTTCCGACCGAGATCCGAGATTTACTTCCAGGTTTTGGAAGAGTTTGCAAACAGATTTGGGTACTAGATTGGCTATGAGCACAGCGTATCTGTTAGAGTAGATGCCCAACTAGCCAATTTGTGGCGTGTTGGTTTTATTGACTCTTTGTATAACGATCTTGATTTATGAAATTCGCATTTCTTTTATGGCATTCTTTATTTTCATTATGTTATAATGTTAACAATTGTGTTGGATAAAGACCTAGAATGCACCATAGTGTATGTTAGATGTGATAGTGGATATGATGGCTATCATGAAACACATCTAATAGTCACTGTGTATTCTGAACTCGTTCCTAGTCGATTGGGCCGTAAAAATGAGGATAAGGCTTCCCGAGCTTGAGACTAGCATCTGCGATGCAAAGTACCACGTTTCATTGTTAGGGAACATTGCGATGTTTTGAGCATGCAGATGGATAGTGACCTGGTGATCTATCGAACTACCCTCGTTCGGACTTTCCAAGTGGTTACCATTTGTCGAGTGGATAAGTCCGAGGTCTTGGTTGTATTGATTAGTCCTCACTACTCGAAACGTCATTGAGACTCTACATGATAGGTGCCTCACTTTGACCCGTTTACCGACTCAGTTGGGGTCATTAGGTGGCGGGATTGGGTGAGGTCCCGATGTGTGTAGGAGTCGATGCTTCGTTGTCTAGGATTCACCGCTCGCTTTTATGTGTGGATATCTTATGCTATCTGAGGAGGTAATAGTGTGATAAATCTCTGGCCAGAGTACTAGATGTGTTTTAAGTAAATGGGTTTACCTAGTAACACACGCGATGTCACTATTTGATCTCCAAGATGTATGCATAGTTATTGGATCTCTAGGGACTCTCGATTTACCAATTGTCGTTGATCTTATCGGGATATATGTGTTGAAAGGACCGTACTGTACGCTAACCATGACCAACTGGTTCTTGCAGGCACTATCAGTGATACCTAGGGGATCATGGGGCGATTTTGCTAGGCGCTTTACCATTATCCGATGGGTCAGTCCGAAATTGTGATTTCGGAGTCGCAATGGTTGTGAGCCCACGGCTAGCTGTATCCTTGAACCATTGAGGGTCACACAAGTATTGGCTTCACTATTCCCGCACGGAAATTGAGCTCAATGTGTTGAGCATAGGAGGAGGAATTTAGGAAGTGCGACTTCCTAAAAGTCAACAGGGTCAAATTGCAATTTCCCTAAATTTTGGGCTAGTTTAACTATCCTTGAAACTTGGAGGGCAAAACTGCAATTTTGGACTAGGTGGTCTAAAAATTTGTTTTCACATCATAATACTCAGTTTTGGAAACTATGTAGATCGGTCCGATCTGATCGTCGATCAGAGTTATGATGAAGCCACGGTGATAGGAATGAACCGAATGTTCATATGGACCTGGGCCCGCCCCAGGTCCATTGGGCCGGTCCAAGCCCATCACATGTCTTTATATGTCTTGAGCCTAGGGTTGTATGACACATTACACAACTCATACAAACCCTAACTCAAAGCCGCCGCCCCCTCTCCTCTCTCCCTCTCCCTCGGCGGCCACCACCACGCGCCGCCCGCCGTCGGCCACGCGCCGCCTCCTCTTGCCGTCGGACTTGTTCCGACCACCGAGCTGAGGAGATTCTGTTCGTGGTAAATTCGTCAGCTCTTCTAGTGCAGACTAACGAAGGAGTCGTGAATCCAGTCGTGGATCGGATTAGGAGATCTACCGCCGCCTACCGTTGAAGTGCCAGTTTTCCTGTGAATCTGGTCGGAGCCAGGCGCCTAGACGCCAGCAAGGTATCTTCTTTAAAACATCCTATGTATGTTTTAATGCTTTGATTGTTATGTATTGACCGATTCCCGGTGCAAAATTTGAAACTTTCGCTGCGCCCCCGGGAACGGGATCCGGATCCGCCGCTACGCCAACAGTGGTATCAGAGCCAAGGCTCGGATCTATCAATACATATTTGTGCCTGAATTGCATCTGATTTCAAATTTTGCACCTGGAATCGGTCAATACATAACAATCAAATCATTAAAACATACATAGGATGTTTTAAAGAAGATACCTTGCTGGCGTCTAGGCGCCTGGCTCCGACCAGATTCATAGGGAAACTGACACTTCAATGGT
>KV018452.1:184340-215919 GCA_001598015.1 Dorcoceras hygrometricum
GTTCGGGGCTGTCCCGGGCAGCCCGTGAAGTTTTTCGGGCCGGTATGCGATGTCGGGCCCGGTTTTGATCGATTTTGAAATTTTAAGTTTTTGGGCCTAAAATTGTTTTAAACCCAATTTGATACAATTAAAATTAGTAAAATGTGATTTTAATTATGAAATGTGATTTTGTAATAAAATATGATTTTGTTGATTAAAATTTGATTTTATTTGCAAAATACGATTTTATTATAAAATACGATTTCGTAATTAGAATATGATTTTACGATAAATAATTAGATTATTTAAATTATGCATGTTAATTAGATTAATTGCATGATTGGGGTGATCGAGAGCCGTGCCCAATTTGTTAGGTGTATGCAATAGGTTTTGAATGATTTCGGTTTTATAATATATTTTGATTATCATTTAAAGTCGGCCTGTTTGTGGCCCGTTCCCACCCCTTGATAAATGTATCCCTTGTATGTCATGGTAGATTTAAATGTAAATTACTAGATTTAGTGGGAGGAAATTTGAAGACGGTGGATGATGACGATCAAGATATTGGAGACCGAAGATCTGTAAAACCGGAAAGCTTTGTAATTGGATTACATTGCATATTGCATTACCCCTAGGATTGGACCCAGGTCCGTGGCTGGCAACCACGCACCACATAGCTCTCGTGATCGATCATCCCAATATTTATTTATATATGTTGATATATAGATTAATTGAATCCGCATGTTGCATGTTTTAATTTAGATTTAAATATGCATGAGACCAAAATTTTTCAAAAATAAAATCCCTCGTTTTAAATATGATTAAAAACTTATATCAAGATAAAATGTATATTCGATAAACTAAAGGGTATTTAAAATTGTTTAAATTAACCCTACCTTCCATCAACAATGGGTGTACGTCGATGCTACCCGTATACATGGCCCGGCTCATATTATTGAGGGGGTCATGTATGCCGGAAAGCTGTCCACGCCATTGACAACTGTTGTGAGTCAGCTGGAACTCCCTTTAACGTTGGCTCATATTATTGGGGACGTTAAAGGGACCGTCCTTCACGACTCAATATTGATGGGTCAATCTTGACACGTGATAGTAAACGGCGTCATATTATTGGGCCCTTACTGGACGTGAGGTGAATACATGGAGGTTGCACCGGTTGCAATCGGAAACTACCTTTTGGGGGTCATGGATGGCTGATATTATTCGGGTCCATGATCGCTTGATTGGGCTCCGTGTACCCACTAAAGAAACCTGTTTTCTCGATTTCATTAGAGGGTGGTGAAATCGTTAAAATAGTGGGAGGTTAATTCATAAAACTAAATGACCATGTTTTATGTCTTAGCTTATATCTTATATAGTTAGTAATGTTTGTCCGTTTTCCTCTCAGTATTACTGCATATAAAATGGTTTCGATGAAAAACCCGCTCGCTGCTATACTGGATAGCAACAGGTTCACCGGTCTGAACTACCAAGACTGGCTCCGCAACCTCAATCTTGTATTGGCTTCGGAGAAACTTCTCTATGCAATAGAGATGAGTGCTCCGAAGTTTGCCCCTGCCGATATCAGCCCTGAGGAGCTGGTGACGCTTAAACAATGGTGGGAAGACGAGGTTAAAGCTCGGTGCTATGTGATGGCATCGATGTCCAATAAAATGCAACGGCGTTTTGAGAAGACAAAGTATGCTGCTGACATACTTCATCATCTCAAAGAGCTGTACGGGGAGAACTCTCGACATGAGAGGTTCACGGCTGTCAAGGAGCTGATGACGAGCCGTATGCGCAATGGGACTTCGGTCCGCGAGCATGGGGTTCGTATGATTGGGCTCGTTGAAAAGCTGTCAGGCCTTGATATCGCGCTTCCACACGAGCTGTCGGTGGATGTACTTCTCCTCTCGGTACCCGCTGCATTTGACCCCTTTGTGGTCAATTTCAACATGAACAAGCTGGAAGCCACCCTTGAAGAGGTGGTGAACATGATTGTAGTGTTTGAGGGGACTATAAAGAAGGACAAACCCGTCCTCCTTCTGGGTTCTTCTTCCTCTGCGAAGAAGGGGCCCAGACGCAAGAGCAAGAAGCGTTCTGCTCCTGCGAAGGATGAAAGGTCCGCCAAGAAGCCAAAGGCAAAGGCTTCCAAACCAAACAAGCATGAGGATGTTTGCCACCACTGTCACAAGGCTGGGCATTGGAGGAGGAACTGCAAGGAGTACCTCGAGCAGTTGCGAACTGCAAAAGGTATGTTCTATATTGAAATAAATATGTCTCTAAATTCAACTTCTTGGGTACTTGATACCGGATGTGGATCTCATATCTGCAATGATTTGCAGGTGATGACAAGAAGTCGACGTCTTAGAGAGGGTGAAACCCACTTGAGGCTTGGCAATGGAGCAAGAGTTGGTGCAGTAGCTATAGGAGATATTATTTATTTCTGTCTTCAGATTTTAAGTTGTTTTTACGAGACGTTTTATTTGTTCCTGAATTGATTAAAAACATTATTTCTATTCCTATGCTTGATAGAGATGGATATTCTTGTATGTTTGCTAATTCGATTTGCAATATTTACAAGAATGAATGTTTAATTGGAATTGGGGAACGCGAAAACGATTTATACACCTTAAAATTAAAAGACGTTCCAACTCGCGATGTTGCAGCACAGACGACAACGATTAAACCGAAACACGATAACTTGAACCCAGCACAACTTTGGAACACTAGGCTAGGTCACATTTCTCTAAGTAGGATGAACAAGCTAGTTAGGAGTGACTTGTTTGATCTGTCAGACATCAACTCCCTACCGACTTGTGAATCCTGTCTAAAACAATTAGGCAAAAGTATTAAAGCACTTCGTTCTGATCGAGGTGGTGAATACTTAAGTACTGAGTGTCAAGACTATCTGAAAGAGAATGGGATTCTCTCACAGTGGACCCCTCCTGCCACACCACAGCTCAATGGTGTAGCGGAGCGTTGTAATCGGACCTTGTTGGACATGGTTCGATCTATGATGAGCTTCACTGAGCTTCCGACCTCATTTTTGGGCTATGTGCTCGAAACGGCGGTCATGTTGTTGAACAATGTCCACACCAAGGCAGTGGATAAGACTCCGTATGAGATATGGATGGGCAAACCACCCAAGTACTCATTTATGAGGATTTAGGGATGTCCTGCTTACGTGAAGCAGATAGTGGGAGATAAGCTGGATACGAGATCCATCTTATGCTACTTCATTGGGTATCCAAAGAATTCCATTGGATACTACTTCTACTATCCGAGTGAAACAAAAGTGTTTGTTTCTAGAAATGCCACCTTTAAGGAAAGGGAATTTCTACTTGATAGAAAGGGCAGAATAGTAGAACTCGAAGAGGTTCGAGATCCAATCGAAGTACCAGGTGAGTCTCCTGCACCTACAGAGCCAGTACCAGAAATGGTCGCACCTAGGAGATCCAAAAGGATTCCTAGGGCTCCTGAGAGATATGGTTTTCTCCTTGAAGATGATCAAGGTGATCAAGTTGTTGGATCTGATCCAAGAACTTTCAAGGAGGCGATTTCCGATGCTGATTCTAACTTATGGCTTGAAGCAATGCAGTCTGAGTTTGACTCAATGCATGCTAACCAAGTTTGGACTCTCGTTAACCCTCCCGAAGGAATTGTTCCTATTGGGTGCAAATGGGTGTACAAGAGTAAACTTGGGCCTGATGGTAAGGTAATGACCTACAAGGCACGACTGGTCGCGAAAGGTTACACTCAAAGGCAAGGTGTTGACTATGATGAAACCTTCTCGCCAGTCGCAATGTTCAAGTCAATTAGAATATTGTTGGCCATTGCCGCATGGTACGACTATGAGATATGGCAAATGGATGTGAAAACTGTGTTCCTTAATGAAAACATTAGGAAGAGATTTACATGACGCAGCCTGAGGGTTTCACATCTGTCGGAAGCGAGCATAAGGTATGCAAGCTTCAGAGATCGATCTACGGTGTCAAACAAGCATCGCGAAGTTGGAACCTGAGATTCGATGAAACAATTAAGGAATTGGTTCATCAAGAATCCCGAGGAGCCATGTGTCTATAAAAAAGGTGTTAAAAAGCGCTGTGACATTCCTCGTACTTTATGTTGACGACATTCTACTCATTGGGAATGACGTAGGAATGCTGCAGTCAACTAAAGTATGGTTGTCTAGTAGATTTTCGATGAAGGACATGGGTGAAGCATCCTATATTCTTGGAATACAGATCTATCGGGATAGATCTAAACGGTAAGCTCGGACTCCCCAAGCTACCTACACCGATACCATACTTAAGAGGTTCTCTATGGAAGAGTCCAAGAGAGGACACCTACCTATGTGCCACGGGGTCACTCTATCCAAGTCTATGTGTCCAAAGACTGATGAGGAGATAGAGAGTATGGCACGTGTACCATATGCCTCGGCTATAGGTAGTATTATGTATGGCATGATCTAGACTAGACCGGAATTCGCATATGCTCTGAGTGTCATGAGCCGCTACCAGGCCAACCCCGGCCAATTGCATTGGAAGGCCGTGAAGGATATTCTTAAGTACTTACGAAGGACTAAGAATATGTTCATGGTCTACGGGGGTGGTGAACTGAAACTAGAAGGCTACACTGATTCTAGCTTCCAGTGTGACATGGATGATTCGAAATCAACCTCTGGATTTGTATTCATGCTCAATGGTGGTGCTGTCTCTTGGAAGAGTTCCAAGCAAGACACCATCGCGGATTCAACCACTGAGGCTGAGTACATTGCAGCATCAGCTACTGCTAAGGAGGCCGTTTGGATAAGAAATTTCGTCCAAGAGTTGGGCATCATTCCTAATGGAGTTGGTCCAGTCCCGATGTACTGCGACAACACGAGTGCCGTTGCGCAAGCAAAGGAGCCCAGGTCTCACCAAAGATGCATGTAGGAGTCGATGCTTCGTTGTCGAGGATTCACAGCTCGCTTTCATGCGTGGATATCCTATGCTATCTGAGGGGATAATAGTGTATAAATCTCTGGACAGAGTACTGGATGTGTTTTAGGTAAATGGGTTTGCCTAGTAACACTTGCGATGTCTGCATGTAGGAGTCGATGCATCGTTGTCGAGGATTCACCGCTCGCAGACATGCGTGGATATCCTATGCTATCTGAGGGGATAATAGTGTATAAATCTCTGGACAGAGTACTGGATGTGTTTTAGGTAAATGGGTTTGCCTAGTAACACTTGCGATGTCACTATTTGATCTCCAAGATGTATGCATAGCTATCGGATCTCTAGCGACTCTCGATTTACCAATGGTCGTTGATCTGATCGGGCCGTACTGTACGCTAACCACGACCAACTGGTTCTTGCAGTCACTATCAGTGATTGGGGCACTATCATGGGGCGATGTTTCTAGACGCTCTTACCATGATCCGATGGGCAAGTCCGGAATTGTGATTCCGGAGCCGCAATGGTTGTGGGCCCACGGCTAGCTGTATCCCTGAGCCATTGAGGGTCACACAAGTACTGGATTCGAGATTCCCGCACGGATACTCAGCTCAATGTGTTGAGCACAAGAAGAGGATTCTGGGGAGTGCGACTTCCTGAAAGTCAACTCGGGTCAAATCGAGATTTCCCGACGTTGAGGGGCAAAACGGTCATTTTGCACTGGGGTTCTGAAAAATGGTTTTTCAGATCATAGTATTCAATTTTGGAAACTGATTCGATCGGTCCGATCTGATCGGCGATCGGAGTTGCGGTGAAGTCTCGGTGATGGAGATGAAAAGAATGTTTATCCGTTGGACCCGGGCCCGTTGGGCCGGATCCAAATCCATCACCTAGTCTATTTAATGTAGACTTATGACTTAACCTAATCAAAAATTAACTCACAACCTAACCCTAAAGCAAGCGCCGTCCCTTCCTCCTCTCCAACCGCCGCCGCCGTCGCCGCCTCTTCTTCGCCGGAAAATTGTTTCGGGCCAATTAGACGAGGAGAATCCGTCCACGCAGATCTCGTCACGCCTTCTAGTGCAGGGTGACGAAGGAGTTTCGTATCCGGTCATGGACCGGATTGGCGTTATCTACCGTTAGACGAGGAGAATCCGTCCACGCAGATCTCGTCACGCCTTCTAGTGCAGGGTGACGAAGGAGTTTCGTATCCGGTCATGGACCGGATTGGCGTTATCTACCGCAGTCTACCGTGAAGTGCCGCTTTCTTTACGAAACCGGTCGGAGCCAGGTACAAGTGCCAGCAAGGTAGTGTTTTGAACACCCTATGAATGTCATAGATTGTGTATTTTATTATCGTATTGATCGTCTCCCGGACATGTTTTTCTGTTCTTCCGCTGCCTCGCCGGGGGGCACGATCCGGATCCCAACAAGTCTCATGTGCTTGGAACTGACGAGGTTGAGCTAGATCAGTCGTTGAGTTATCAAGAATATCCCTTGCAGATCCTAGGAAGAAAAGAGAAACAAATGAGAAATAAGACCATTCCGTTGGTAATGGTGCAGTGGAGAAAACATGGAAGGGAAGAAGCTACTTGAGAGCTGGAAGAAAAGATGCAGCGCGAGTGGCCGCATCTGTTTGAGTATCTGTTGAGCTAAATTTCCATTAGTTTGTAGCTTTTGGTTGTAATTCTTCCCTAGTTGTTGTTAATTGTTTTCTCAGTAATCTAGAACTCTTGGCTTGTGTTAGGCAGAGTTCTGTTGTGTATTTTGCTGTTAGTTGTATTTCCAGATTATTTTTTGATTTCGGGGATGAAATACTTTTAAGTGGGGGAGAAATGTCAGACCTGGAAATGTGATTAAGATTGAATTGGTTGGAATTAATCAGTTTTTAGAGATTTCTGGTGGTTCAGATTTCTTTTTTGTGAGTTTGGATTGTATTTTCGGGTAAGATTTCACCCTTGGAACAATTCTGGGAATTTTGGAATTTTCGAGTTTGAATCTGTTGGCAGATTTGATGACGTCATGCACTCTGTTGCGCTATGCTATTGCTGACGTAAGGTCATCTGTTAGCTCTTGTGTTACTCGGGCTGTTGACAGCAAGTTCCTGTAGCATGAAGGAAACGGTGCCGTTTTGGTAAACGCTTGCTGGAGAGATCTGTTGCCAGCAATCTATGTTTTTTTTAGCGTTAGTGTGCTGTCTTCAGATTTGTTGACGTGTGCAAAGCTGCGTCGTTTTATTTAATTGGAATGTTGTCGTTTGGATAAGTTGGTGCGACGTCGTATTTGATCTAGCGCTAGGGAGAGGTCTGCTCGCGTAAGGAGAGATCTGTTGTGTGTAGCGCGAGTTCTGGGAACAGATGTCAACGCTGGTCAACTCTCCTGTAGCGATCCCTGTTGTGTGCGTAGCGTGTTTCCAGCATTTAGCGGTAGCAACCAGATTTGCTGACGTGGCATGGAATCTGTTGTAGCGTAGTGCTTCAACCAGATTTGATGACGTAAGCAGCACGACGTCGTGTTGGATAGCGCTTGTTACCTTGCGTTCGATTGCTGGTGTGAGCTTGGTACTGTTGAAGAAGCTGTTGGTTATTTCTTCATCAGCTTTGCACTGTTCCCGTTACTGTCAACAGTTTGCGATATCTGTTAGTGTCGGTGGATTTTATATCAGTTTTCTCGTGTGTATTTAAAGGAGACTTGGTCTTCGATTTCAAGCACCAGATCCCATACTTAGCGAAATATTATCTTGGTTGTCGACCTCTGTTTCTCGAACCCTAGTACTGTTCACCGTGAGCTTTTCCGGTGAATTCTCATCGTTTCCGGACATTGTTTGATACGTTCGAGGTAGCATTGGACTCCTCTTGCGAAGCTCTATCATTCCATACCACTTTTGGAAGCTGTGATCGGCTAGTTGAGGAACGCGAAGTTGCTGCTCGGTTGTGCGTGGTATCGTACAGGTAGAACTTCGTTCCTTTTGTGATGAGATCTGTTCCTAGACTTGAATTAAGCTCCCTATTGAGTTGTGTTGTTGAGATTAGTTGTTGGTTTGGTTGAGCATAGCTCCCAGCCGTGAGCTTCTGTAATTGGTCGTGAATTTCCTGTAAGCTTTCCTGAGATCTGTTGTGCGTATGTTTAGCAGGTTGCTATCCAGATCTCTCAGACCCTGTTTGTAGTCATTGTTGCACAGGAGGTTAAAGGTACGAATCTGAGCTTGATGTAACTGGGAGTTGGCGTGAGATTGAATGCTAGATGGCTGTTGTGCATTGCCGTGGATGTTGCTGTGTGCATATGTGATTGCTGTTGAGTTTTAGCTGCTATATTTATGCATACACGCATTTCCCATATTGCTTTCATATTTCTGTTGCAGCCATTGCTTTGTATCTCGTTGTATTGCTGTTGTTTCTTACCAGGATGCGAGGGCGAGCGGCAATACCGCACTCTCATCTCCCTGCTGGGATTTGTTAGCCACCATGCGCCGAGTGGTTAACTACCACAGTTCATGGTCGAGGCAACGGCAGGTTGAGTTGTTTGATGCATCTGGTATTTGGGTGGAGTGTCAAGGCGAGTGGCTCATTACCACACTTTGAACTCCCATGGCAACTGATTCGTTGCTGATCTCGTTGAGCTATGTCTGAGTTCCTTGGCTCCCTTGTTGGTTGTAGCCTTCAGTTGTTATCCGGTGTCTCATGCATAGCATCTGCATCTTATCTTATGCATTCCTTTTAGCTATTTCATTTGCTCTCCGTACTGGGTTTGACCCCATGTCCCTCTGGGTCTTGGTTTGTTTCCTTGTTTGTGTTGCTTTCAGGGAACCCAGGTTTTTACAGCTGGTCGTGGTTTTAATCCAGCTGGTGGTGCCCCAGGAGGTGGTTAGCATGTCCCAGTTGCGTATAGCATATTTATATGTATCAGTACTGTTAGCCAGGGGATGCCCTGTGCTTTGTTGTTGTACTTTGTTGTTGGAGTCTGATACATGTTGTTGTTGCTGTTGTTATGCTATACTGTGAGTTGTTTTTATAAACTGGGATATATTTTGAATTTAGCTATATTTTAAATTATAATGTTTTAAACCGTCTGGCCAAAAGCGAAAATTTTACCCGCTTTTTAATAGCTTACGCTTGTGTTTGTGTGTTTTTACTCTGATGCGAGCACGAGGCCTGACAAAATGGGATCACATTTCTATGGCTTTTGTGACGAAATTTCCACGATCATCCCGAGGATGTGATGCTATTTGGGTAATTATCGATAGGTTAACGAAATCTGCTTGCTTTATTCCTTATCGAATGACCTATCGACATGATCAAATGGCGGATCTCTATGTTCGAGAAGTGGTAAGACTTTGTGGTGTGCCAAAATCGATTGTATCGGATCGAGATCAGAGATTCACTTCACACTTTCGGAGTAGTTTGCAACAAGCTCTAGGTACGAAATTACATTTAAGTACCGCTTATCATCCTCAAACCTATGGGCAATCGGACCGAACTATTCAGACTCTTGAGGACATGCTTAGAGCTGTAGTACTGGATTTTGGTATTACCTGGCAAGATTCATTACCGCTTGTGGAATTTTCGTATAACAACAGTTATCAGGCGAGTATTGAGATGGCTCCATTTGAGGCACTGTATGGAAGAAAATGTCGTTCACCATTGTATTGGGATGATGTGTCAGAGGTACCTGAATTGGGACCAGATATGATCAGAGAAATGACTGAGAAGGTGAAGGTAATTCAACAAAAACTGAGAACAGGGCAACATAGACAGACTAGATATGCGAATTTCAGACGTCGACCATTGTGCTTTGAAACAGGGGACAGAGTATTCTTGAAAAATTCTCCCTTCAGGGGTACAATTCGATTTGGAAAACGAGGGAAATTGTCTCCATGATTTATTGGTCCTTATGAAATTCTCAAGAAGATAGGCGATCTTGCTTATCGACTTGCATTACCTCCATCTCTTTCGGGTATACATGATGTCTTTCATGTATCGATTCTAAGGAAATATCTGCCTGATGCATCTCATGTTATTCCTGCTGATGAAGCTGAACTTGATGAAACTCTCAGTTACTTTGAACTAACCGCCTTATGAAATTCTCAAGAAGATAGGCGATCTTGCTTATCGACTTGCATTACCTCCATCTCTTTCGGGTATACATGATGTCTTTCATGTATCGATTCTAAGGAAATATCTGCCTGATGCATCTCATGTTATTCCTGCTGATGAAGCTGAACTTGATGAAACTCTCAGTTACTTTGAACAACCGATTCAGATACTGGATCGAAAAGAAAAGCAACTCCGAACGAAAACTATTCCATTGGTAAAGATTCAATGGAATCGACATGGAGTTCAAGAAGCCACCTGGGAGGTGGAAGATGACATGAGACAACGCTTTCCCTATCTATTCCAATGAGGTGAGTTCTCATTTAGTCTCTGCTATTTCAATATTCTTATGTGTACGGAATGTTGGTAAAACTGCTTGTGAGTTCGAAGACGAACTCATGTGTTAGAGGGGGAGAAATGTAATGCCCGGGATTATGATCTTAGACTTGATGCTTTCGAATTTTTCAGACTTTAGCTTTTGATGAAGCTTGGTTGATGATTCGGATTTCTTCTGAAAATGTTGCATTTCAAGTTGAAATTCTTTCGAACGAAATCGGGTTGAAATTCGAAGTTGAATTGGTGAATTTCAGTAGGAATCTGATGTCCTGGTGTTTTGATGAAAGCTGGTAGAAGACGACCAGTTGTTGATGATACAGGAGTGATACAGGGTTATTTTGAGAAAACCAGTCGTAGAGAAAAACCAGTCGCAGCGGAAAACCAGTCGTTGCGTTGATCAATAGTTGCGTTGTGAGGGATCTGCTTGCGACTGGGTGACCAGCTGTTGGTGTGAGGAACCAGTCGCTGGTGAGAAGCGACGTCGTTTTATGGAGGTTAAAAAATGCAGCGTTTTTGAATGAAGTGGTGTTGATCAGCTGATAACAGAGAGTATGACGTATTCATTACGACGTCGTTTTGATAAGTTGAAACTTAGCGTGTTGATTGTAACGCTTATGGCAGCTGCTGGAAGCTATGGTGACGTATCCCATACGTCATCGTTGGGTCTTTAGTGAAACCAGCTGTTGGCAGAAAAGATGACGTGATTCTTTACGTCATCTGAATTGTTCGCGTTCAGCAGTTGGTCATTTTGAGAGAATCTGTCATCAGTCGTTGGCACGCTGCGGCGTCGTTTTAATTAGTTGAGGCGACGTAGTTTTGAGGCGTGAAGGGAAATGCAACGTCTGATGGTTGCTGCTGGTTTTATCGAAAGGAAAGCTGGTATCTGTTGAGAGTAAACATTGGTGTCTGTCGTAAGATACCTACTGTAGCAACGTCTACTTATCTAGAACAGAAACTGGTGGAGTTTAAAAAATAGTAGAGTAATCTGGTTAGCGATATGTATGGATACAGGAATGTGTTCAAACGGTGTGTGCATATATTATTTTGGTAGATAAATACTCAGCATGACACGTGGAATTCATCGGGATTGAATGGGGAACTCTGCAGAAAATCGAGATCTTCTCCTATAAATTAGATTGAATTCGAATCCTTGTAACCTTTGCTACAGACATCAGAATTCGATTTTGTGAATTTATTTGGAATTCTTATGATAAGGAGTTAGAAGTGGTAATTGAAGAAGTTCCAAAACAGAGATAAACAAAGGTATAATTTGACATTGAGAATCAGGGAGTAGAGTACTCGAGAATGATATTTGTTGAGTTATCCCGCCAAACCACATACTTTATAGTTACTATTATTGATTTAGAACTTGAGATTATCTGTGTGATCCATCACAGGTAGTGGATCTTTTATTTCGATATGAATATGATGATACGAAGAGAAAATGAATTGATTCTAATGCCAAGGTCTGAGGTGACCTTATTTTCGAAGTCTGAGTTGATTTCGTTAGATGGATATACATGTCAAGATCGGATACGAATCTTGATGGCATTGATGTGAAATGGAATCAATTCTTAGTTGAAGATAAGGGATATGTTCAGTTTATTTTGAATTAATATTTTTGTTATGAACTTCCCTATGTTATTGCATGAACCTGTAGATTATACTGAGATTGTTTTTCACCGGAGTTTATCCGGCTGTTGTTTTGTTTTGTATGTGTGCATGACAACAGGAGGAAAGAGCTGAATTGGTGGGACAGGGGTAGCAAGAACCTAGAAGAAGGGCGACAAACAAAAAGACTAGGAACCTGCTGTTAGTTTAGCTTCTTGGACAAGTATTGCTAGTCTTTGTTGTATCTGGTTTTTTAATACAACTGGTCAAGAGTTATGGCCGTGAACTTATAGCGTGTAAATCATGGTACAATGTATGCCCTGTTTATAAATAAACAGCCTTTACGACATAATTTGAGTTCCTTGGCTCACCGTTGCATACTAAGAGTTAATCAAGAATATGAGAGAAACAAGTTCTTTTCCAGAAAAAAATAAAAGAAAAAAAAGTACGCATAAAACCAGATTCGACTTAGGAACCTCGTTCGTTAAATTAGTCGCCATAAGATGAGATTAGAATAATTGTGTGAAGAGAGTCTCACACTAGATAACCTGAACAACACACATGCAAACATACAATCCAGCCCCTGAGGGACATGGGGTCAAACCCCGGTACGGAGAGAAATATAAACAGCATGGAGATAGCAACAGATAAAATTCACGTGCTATGCATGAAACAGCAGAATGCAGGAACAAGGGACTACAACCGAAAAGGGAGTCCCCAGATCAACAGCTGTGAGACCTGAATTTGATTTAGATTAATGTTGGATTAATCGGTTTTAGCAATTCTGGAAGTTTTCGTAATTTTGAGTAGAGATCTTGTTTGTTGTGTTTTTGTGAAGTCTGGTAGCGTGTTTGTATCCAGCTGCTGTTTTATTTTGTTTGTTGAGGGCAAAACGACAGTGTTTAGTTAAGTTGGAGCGACGCCGTTTTGGTTGTTGCGTCTGGTACCAGCTGCGAGGAGTTTGTTGAGCCTGGTTGAGCAGCTGAGAGTAAATGTCAACAATGGTCAACTCTACTGTAGCTTGCGTCTGGTTATTTTGCGCGAGAGCTAGCGTCTGGATGACG
The DNA here is from genome assembly GCA_001598015.1 of Dorcoceras hygrometricum. Lineage (NCBI taxonomy): Eukaryota > Viridiplantae > Streptophyta > Magnoliopsida > Lamiales > Gesneriaceae > Dorcoceras > Dorcoceras hygrometricum. The sequence goes on from KV018452.1 coordinate 197,358, forward strand.
TAGGTTGTGCGTCGTCGTTTTGGTTAGCGCTAAGGAATCCAGATGAGGGGTTAGCGACCAGCTGTTGGGTCTGTGCGACGTTGTTTACGTAAGTTGGAACGCAGCGTTTTGATGCAACGTCTGGTACCAGCTTTTGGTTTGTGGAGCATCCAGTCGTTGGGTTGTCCAGCTTTTGGGTTTGAGGACCAGTCGCAAGTAGCGAGTGACGTGTCACTTTGCAACGTCTTTTTGTGTTGTTGAGAATTATTAGTTTTGGGATTCAGCATCTGTTGGTTGTTGCAACTGCTGGTTGAGATTTCAGTAGCACAACTGCTGGTTTTTGTCGGTGGACATGTTTAACCAGATTTCAGCCGTTGCGAGTTATATTTATAGGAATACTTGGTCTTCGATTGAGATACCAGATCCCATACTTAGCGAAATATTCTCTCGATTGTCGACCTCTGTTTTTCGAACCCTAGTACTGTTCACCGTTGATTTTATCCGGTGATTCCTGTCGTTTCCGGCCATTGTTTGATACGTTCGAGGTAGCGTTGGACTCCTCTCGAGAAGCTCTTCCATCCTATACCCATTCTTGGAGGCTGTCGTTGGCGAGAGCGAGATCGCGAAGTTGCTGTCTTCGGCCGTGTGTTGTGTCGTTGAGGTAGAACTTCGAATTGTTGTTGAGATCTTAGTATTAGCCTTTGTTTAATCTTCCTGAAAGTGGTATTGTTGGATTTGATCGCTGGTGGAGTGAATGACTCCCAGCCGTGAGTATGAGATCTGTTGTGTGTATTTAGCAGGTTGCAATCCAGATCTCTCGGGCCTTGTTGTGGTGAGCTTTTAGCAGAATTGGAAGGTACGGATTTGAGCTTGATGTAGCTTGGAATTGGCGTGAGATTAATGTGAGATTGCTGGGATGTTTCGGTGAACATGGCTGTGTGTTGCTTGCTGAGCATTTGTGTTTATGCTAGCTGTTTTATTGATGTGCATACACGCATGGTTCACGCATTGTTTTAGATCCCTCGTGTATTGTATCTTGCAGCTTCGTATCTTGTATATTGCTGTTGTTTCTTATCAGGTTGCGAGGGCGAGCGGCAATACCGCACTCTCATCTCCCTGCTGGGATCTATTAGCCACCATGCGCCGAGTGGTTAACTACCACAGTTCATGGGCGAGGCAACGGCAGGTTGAGTTGTTTGATGCATCTGGTATTTGGGTGTTGTGTCAAGGCGAGTGGCTCATTACCACACTTTGAACACACCCCGTGTCCATTGATTCGTTGTTGATCTTGTGGAGCTATGTTTGAGTTCCTTGGCTCCCTGTTCGGTTGTAGCCTTCAGCTGTTATCCGGTGTCTCATGCATAGCATCTGCATTTTATAGAGTATCCCAGTGGCGTATATAATATTTATATGTATCGGTACAGTTAGCCAGGGGATGCCCTGTGCTTTGGTGTTGTATTATGTTGTTGGAGTCTGATACATGTTGTTGTTGTTGTTGTTATGCTATACCGTTGGTTGTTTTTATAAACTGTGATATATTTTGAGTATCGCGGTATTTTAAATTATATTGTTTAAACCGTCAGGCCAAAAGCGAAAATTTTACCCGCTTTTTGATAGCTTCCGCATGTGTTCGTGTGTTTTTACTCTGTTTAGAGCACAAGGCCTGACAACAGCTGTCAAAAAATCGAACAAAGGACAGTGGCCATAATGTGCATGAGAGCATGGTAGCTATCCACTCGTCTCAACACACGGTACCAGAGCATACATCAAATAACTCGACCTGCTGTTGCCAAAGCTCATGAGAGCGTGGTAGCTATCCACTCGTCTCATAGCGGCTAACAGATAACCCAGCGGGGAGATGAGGAGCACGGTATTGCCTCTCGTCCTCAAAACAGCTCCAGGTACAATCGGGTTAGCACAACAAAAACGAATGGATAACATATATGACCTCAACAGGAAATATGTGTGTATGCCAATGCAACAGCTTACATAAATCAGCACAGAGACCAGAAGTAAGCAACAACGACAACATAGCACACAATACATGCAATACCAGCAAGCGTACACATTTATCCATGCCAGATCCCAAAGCTGTAAACAAGCTCAAATTCGTACCTTATCTTTCTGAGCTACAATTATCACAATAAAGTCCCGAGCAACTCAAATCTGAAACCTGCTAAGCCGGGAACAACGACAAAACTCAGGGACAGTAGCACAGAACTACGAACTGGGAGCTACGAGCTCCACCAGCTCCATCCTACTCTTCTAGCACAACAGACAGCTCCAAACAAAGCGTAAGGGAGGATCTAGCTCTTACCCGAAAGCGCTACCTGAACGGAAAAGCAAATCCGTCGAAATGCTAATAGACTATACAAGGTAGCTCGTTTCGCAATCTTCTTCCAGCTTAACTCAAGCCTTCGAAAGAGGTATAAGAAGAGACGCCTTGGCAAGAGGAGTCTAGCGCGACCACTCTTACTCCAATCTGAGTATTCTACCGCCGGAAATCTGAGAAGATAAGCTTCGGTGAACAGTAACTAGGGTATCACGACAAAATAAGGTTACGGGAAATATTTCTAAGTGTCGGGAATTAATTGCGAGACCACAGTCAAAGTACTCTATAAATACAACTTAAATTTCCCAAATCTGATTAACATAACCACCGACAACATTGTCTCAAAGCTGATACCCATTCAGATCTGAGTACCACTCCAGATCTGGACCATACGCTAAAACATATTTGAACTTCCTTCAAAACGACGTCGCACAGAAGTCCACTATTCCACTGGACACGTCATCCTGCTAACACCAAATCTGCTATCGCTAAACGGCACCGCATCGCAACTTAGATCTGATGACCAGATCTTACATTAACACTGACCAGCGTTCACTAATACCCAATACGGCATCGCACTGCCTTCCGGTCTAGATAACCCAAAACCGATCTACACCAAACCCCCGAACCAGTCCGGTTCACACAGTGCTAAAAACTAATGCATCTCAAATCTGGTTTCCTCCAAACGACGGCGTTTCACTACACGCGCAGGATATCAATTAACGAACTCAAAATACTTCGTGATAACCATATTTCACCACCAATTCAACATAAAATCAACCAGCGTTGAAACTGAAACCACCAACCAGCACTTCTCAACTCTCCAAATCTGACTACTACCCGTAGAACTCTACCACTGTCCAGAGCTGCTCCAACACACAATATAGAAACCCGATATTCTCACCAAGCATACCAGCTCAAAGCTAGTCCATCCCATATCTGCTCATGCCAAATCTGGTCTATCCAAAACCCGATTAATGAACTTAATTAATCCAATAATCTTTCGAGTCTCACAGAAGCATCTTGGGCATCCCCTTACTATTCCAGCTAGATATATTCGATCAGTTCAGCTCAGGCATCCCCTTATTGTTCCAGTTTGGATATATTTAGGTCTACTCCAGACTTAGCAAGCTGTGAATTTCACGTAGAGCGTTAGTACAATAATAAAGATTTTGTGTGAATCAAAACTTAGATTCTGATCTGTTAAAATAGATCCAACATGGTAGCTCCCAGTTCTGTTTATGTCGTAGTTTGTCCCAGAGCTAATGTCGTGTGGTTGAGAAGGTTGTAGATTTGTGGTTGTTCGAGCGTCTGTATCGAGTTTCTCCACGAGAGCTGGAGGAGCGGTAGAACATGATTGATAAGGTGAATTGTTTTTCCTTAATATGCCTTTAATTTGAAATTAAACACTATCTAACAATGTCTCTCTGATCTTGCATTGGTTCATGTACACTTCTGATTTAGTGAAATTAAATTTTCCAATATGTTGAGAATACTGCTATTGGTTCATGTACACTTCTGATTTAGTGAAATTAAATTTTCCAATATGTTGAGAATACTGCTATTTTATCTCCGTGTTGATGGTGAGGGCTTTTCTAAACTTGCGCTTTGCGATACATTGACAATTTGTTGTTCAGAAAATAGTTAATGGTGTTAAAGTGGATTTCTGGACCTGCATCAGTTTTTCACTTAATGTTGATCCAAGCATATTCTGCCATGAATTGATCAGCATGAGTTGCAATAAAGGGATGGTGGGTCTTACTTTCTTGAATAATTACTGTTTGATTCATAAATATAATTGACATGCTGAAAGTCTTGATTGTACTTGTATTGATCTGCTTTCTTTCAGGAATTTAGATCGGAACCATTGGTTCATCTTCGTTCAGCGAATCCTCCTCATATTGAGATGGCCCTTTTCGATATTCACACTGAATCTACTTCTAGACTTGCTGGTAAACAACTTCAGTTACTGATCGTGATTTTGCTAGATGTTAGTGGGTCTTATGATATGCAACTCTCTTTGGATAGCCTAGTCTAGTTTATTGCTCTTTTGTGTGTTGAATTTATCGCCTTACAGTACATTATTATTATGTTAACTGATATCATTGTTTGTTGATAATGATAGGTGTTGCGTATCTGGTCTACGGAGGACGTGCAAAGGTTTGTATGAATTTATTTTCAAAGATAGGTCGTTAATTGGGAAGTGGAATGAATTATTTGTAGGAAAAAACAGATAATTTTGTGGTATTAACACTGTAGTTTTCTGTTATCTAGTTCAAGTGGATACAATTTCATCATATTTTTTGTTGTGTAATTAATTGAAATTCCAAATATTCGTATATATACATAAATTAATAAATTTTTTAATTCGTATCATTACAAACTATAGAATAAAATTTGTATTAACGATGAAATATAGTATTGATATAACAACGGTGCTTTAAAAACATCATCGAATAATAAAATAACCGTGTTTAAATTCACATACAACAACGGTTTAACTTACTTATATTTTTAACAATTACAATGGATGTCCGTTGTTATACGTTCAAACAACGGATTTTATCCGTTGTTATATGTTCAAACAACAATGATTAAAATCTGTTGTCGTTAACCGAAACTTTTAACAACACGGGCTTCGACAACGGTTGCGTAATAGATAACGGATTTTATCTGTTGTCTATTACCTGTTTTGTAGTAGTGGCAATGAGAGAGTCAAATGACCTCAACAAACTGGAGCTCCACGACCTGTTTGCTAATCTTAAGGTGTCGGGAGTTCGGGGGGGGTGGGGGTGAATGAACTCCTTTGCTAATTTTTCACGAAAACTATTTTAAAAAGATTTTACAGCCCTTAGTAACCTCTAACCTGAGTTACCATCTTGGAGGATCTCAGTGTTAAACTGTTGTCTCGTGTAACAAAATTTTTGTGCGGAAATAACACGATTCGACAATAACAAGTTTTAAAACAAAAATTGAAAACATAATGCAGTAAATAAAAGGGTAGAGTTTGTTTCTGGAAGTTCGGAGTTTAAACTCCTACGTCTTCCCTTCTTCCTTAACATGAAGGATTTCCACTAGAAAATTTGATTATTACAACGCTTGTAACAACCCGGTCCCACAGGAGCAGCTGCAAGAACTCCTAGCACTCTTACAACAGAAACAGACTCGCGATCTGTTCTGGAGGACAAATTACAGCTCTAAGATGGTTTGGCTATTCTAGGTCTCTCACGCTCTGTTTTTGATATACAAAGAAATTTTAACACTACAGAGTGAGTTTCGAAAGATTTTGTGATACAAGGAACTGATAAAAATAAGTTGCGTGTGTGTCACTCTTTGTGTGAGCTGGTTTGAGAAAATGTGAACTCTGTTTTCAGTTCTTGTATATTGTTCACATTTCTTGTGTTGTGTAAGATCGTTAGTTTTTCGAACTGATCTGATTCTCCACTTTATACTCTTTGAATCAACGGTAATAAATATTACCAGTAGAAACGTAGTATACATCCAAAGTGAGATGTCTGTGGTATCTTTAATGCTTGTACTGTTTACGTACACCTTCATTAAATGCTTTCCACTTTTAGCATACACTTCGTCGTTCTCAGTTGAAAAACAAATCTCTGTATACCTGGAATTTTCTAAAGGTAGTCCCAACGACTACAAAGAGATCCTGAGAAGTCAACACATCCAATCAAGTTTACGAAACCTCAAAATACTCTGAAATACTTTTAGCTGAGTTGTCTTTACTCATCTTCACTCCGATCTTGTCGCTGTGTTGAACTGCTCTAATCTGGTCTAAGCTGTTCTAGTCTCTAATCTACTCTAATATGATATGCTCATCTCTTTGTTCTGTAGTATTCAGATAGTAATCTTTGTTCACTTCTGTCTGCATCTATAGAAACACAATCCTTCCTGATTTCAGCCATTTCTTCTCAAAGAACTTGGATAAATTGTCCATCACTAACGCCATCCCTGAATCAGCTCCGCTCTGAGCTGGTTTCTCAACTGATCCAATACAAAATCCCTTCTACCCGTTCTGTTCTTCTTTCAACTGATCTGATCTAATCTGTTACTGTTCTTCCGAGCTGGTTTGTTTTTAACCAGCTTAGTTAAAATACCTGAGCTGGTTTGTCCTTCACCAGCTTAGCTTCATTCTAAAATCTCTGAGTTGGTTTTTCCTTAACCAGCTTAGCTCTGGTCTAAAGTCCCTGAGATGGTTTTTCTTTCACCAGCTTAGCTTCGATCTGATTTGAGTAATCAACGCAGTAAGCTCCGTCTTGAACTGGTTGATAATTCCTTGAGCTGATTAATTAATTTCTTATTTTCTTCACCAAAACTTAAATTCTCCATCATAAGGCGTATAAGTTTGAGCTGGAGACCAGAGCTGAATCTGAACAGTCTACATCACAGCCAACAAAAGCTCTAGTAGCAACAATTACAGAGAAGAGCTCTCTAAGAAAATCAGTTGAAGAGCTCAGCGATGATATCATGTCCCTCTTCATGAAGAAGTTTGGGAAATTCATGCGGAAAAACAATTCTAAACACAACTATTTTGATTCTAACAAAAGGAATTCTACCACTTCTTCTGGCTTTAAATGTTATCAATATGGCAGATCTGGTCACTATGCTACGGACTGTAAGTGTAACGCCCAGATCTTTTCAAAGTCCACAATTAGAAAATTATGAGATTTGAGGGATTACAATGCTATTTCATTTCAATCTTTGAATTGATCGAGTTTCAGATTTCATGTACATGTCATTTAGCATTCTTTCTTTACGTGCTAAATATCATATTTCATCATATATTCATGAAGATTTCATGGTTACGAAATGATCAGCCTTCTTTATGTTTTGGGTTGATGTTCAAATGATAGAATGCAATTACAGTAGAGTTCTGGACGAATTCTTCTAGCCAATGGAATCCTTGTTTTAACTAAAATTGTTCGGTTTCATTATGCATCTTTTTATTTTAAAACAGAGCACGCTTTAGTGAAATTTGGGCATATTGATTAAACGTGTCTTCCTTCAGTAGACATTTTAAAACATATAAATAGGATGTTAAGCTGCTTCATGCATCATTATCTTCAAATTAAATCATTTAGAAGCGGTGCTCTCGTGGAAGAAGTCGAACAAAATCCTTTCAAAGTTTTAAAGGAAACCAGCGGTGCGTAAGAAGTTGCTGAATCTTCTGCTGTTGTTGTGTTAAAGATTTAAGGCAAGTAAACTCTATTTCTTGCTCACTCAATGGAAAGCATATATTCAATTCTGTTTTATGATTATGTATGGTTTCAAAGAAAAGGAAGATGGCTACGGCTGTTCTTCAAGAAAACCAGAGAGTTCATGCTCTGTTTTTGCAAAAGTTACGTTTACTGTAATTTTGATTCAAAGATGTTTTAGAAAATGGTTTAATGATGTTCATCTAGCAAATTCTTGAGTTTTCCAATGATTCATTCCTCGAAGTAGCTCACAAGTAGCTTATTCGATCTTTTCCAAAAATTTTGTAAGATATTTTGATTTCTTCAGAAGAAGGTAACCGTGATAATTCATGTTTATCCACACGGTTAAGTATGAGATCTGGTTCTTATACCTTCGTTGAATTTCTATGATGAACAGATCTCTAAGAGTAGAGGCTTGTTTATTTGGTAAGTTAATTCAGATTCCTATTTTTATTTGAGAGATCTGAAGTGTTCCTTCTTCGTTGAAATACTTATGTTCATTCAGACTTCACCTACTCCTTTATTCCAGATTTCTTATTTTATATGTGAGATCTGGTATAAGGCACATTCCTTTATAAATTGTTGACTTCTGAGTTGACCGTTGACATCTGGTGGGAATAGTCTCATTAGGTTACATCTGGTTTATTCGTTAGTAGCATGACATCTGATTTACTCGTTTAGTTGGGTAAAATCTGGTGACGTCATTCATAAGTTGCGTTGACATCTGGTTGACCAACAGAGATCTGTTTTATTTCTTCTTCGTTGAGATACAACTATATGATTCAGATTTCTACTATTCATGAAAAACATATTTCATCCTTTACTTCTTCAATACTTCTTCGGTTGAGACAGAAAGAATTGATTCGGATTCCTCATTCATTTCCGAATCATTTCAAAAGATTTATTCGATTCAATTGATTAGATTTGAGAGCTTTTATTCAGTTTTCATCTTCGCAAGTATTACAGAAAACTTCGAAGCATTCCAGAACATCATTAGACAAAAGAAAACCTGTAAACGTTCAAGAGAAAGAAAACAGATTTCACGAAAGAAAGAAAGAGCAGAATGTTTTAAGAAATGTTTTAAGTTATGACAAAAAGGGTCCCCAGAGGAAGGGTGAGTGAGCGGCTGACGAACCGTGTGCCCTTTCAACCAGGAAGGATAAGGATTACGGATTGACGGATCTGTATACCCCTTCAATCATGAGCCATAGTGCTAAGAGACTGATATCAGGAGTTTGATCAAACGAAATGGACCAAATGTTTAAAGTGTTGTCATAATTTCTGAAAAATGAATGAAGAGCACACGTGTGATTTTAATCACAGCTCTAAAGAATGTTTAAAGAAAATGTTTTCAGAATCGAATTATGTTTTATGCTTTCGTTCCTTTCCAGATTTTTCAGTTATGTATTGCGCTTGTTCATTCTAAAGTGTAATCAGATTTCAGATTTCTCATATTCTCAGTTATGTATTTCGCTTATTTATTGTTAAGCGTATTCAGACTCCAGTTATGTATCAGTTATCGATTGCTTGATTATTTTGCTTTCGTTACTTCCAGATTTTACCTGCTGGGCCTTTGGCTCACTAGTTTTCATTGAGTGCAGGTAATTAACAGTAAAGAGTTGGAGGGAGATGAACAGAAAGGAATTATGTGTTTATCGTGGACATCAGACTTCAACAGTTCCTTCTGTTTCAGATTTCATCCTTTCTTTTTGTATTACACAGTATTGTACAGAACCTTTTTGCTGTTGTATGTATTAGACCAGATTTCTAGTTTATTTATGTTTTATAAATCTGTCCAGACTTCACCTTGAAGGAATATAACCATTTTGTTTCACGTTTTCAGATTTCTCGTTTCCGTGCCTTTTTCATTATAACATTTGATTCTCGTTTACGTTGAGAGTTCAATTGTTATTCTTATTTTAGTCCAGAAATTTGGTAGCGATCCATTATTTAGATGTTCGAAATTTTTCTGACTTTCACTTGAACCCCAAAACTTATAATTTCCGCTAAGAAAAGTACGGGTCGTTACAGTAAGAGACCCAAGAAGGACACAAAGAGGCAACCAAATGGCAGCAGTAAAAACAGAAATCACAGGATATTCTATAGGAAGAAGATGAGTGAGAAAGTACCTGTCGCTGAAGAGAACAAGTGTTCATGGGCAGATACAGATACGGAGGAGTCCAGCTCAGGGACGTCCTCATGTGGCGACTATGAAGACGAAGTACAGTGTCTGATGGAAAACAACACTAATGAGGTATTTGATTTTTTCAATCTTGATTTCACATGAGAAGACCTTGTCACTGCACTAAACGACATGGTCGTAGGGTACATAAAGCTCTCTCAGTCATTTGAGAAAGTAAAAGCTGAAAAAGAGATTCTTGTTACAAAAGCTGAGCATATAAGCTCAAATGATTTGCAGACTGCTCTAAGTAAGCTGAAGACTGAAAATGATGATCTGAGGAGCATGTCTCAAGAGATGACAAGTGAAAATCAAAGCTTAGCTGAAATCATAAGCTCTTGGACCAAGTCATCTGCTTAGTTACAAAATTGCATGGAGCTATGAAGCCATCTGGTGATAAAACCTGATTGGGCTATGAAAGCGATGAAAACAATATCACAAAGACAAGTATTCACCCAAATTTGGATAAGCATAGGCTTCAAACAATGAATTTAATGAAATCCAGCTTGGGACAGTTTGAAGATTCCAAATCTAATGAGTCACAGACTGCAGCGAAACCTCAGATCTTCCAAGGTAGATATTATGGGATAGGGTATACTGCTCCTGAAAAGCCAAAGAGAGAGCTGGCTAACGAAACAAATAGAACAGATTATGGGTAATCCCAAATCTCGTGGTAGAGAGCCAAGACAGCTCTAGCATGCTTTTACGAAGGAAAGGCAGTACTGGCCAAAATATCATATGCCCAGATCTCTAGACAAATCTACTGCACATCAAACGCATATCAGATCACAACACACACACAGATATCACACATATCTGGATATACACATTGGAAGATATGTTAGAATTATACAAGTGTGGATCCCGAAAGGTCTAATCAAACCTGGTGTAACGAACAGATCTTTTTGAAGTCCACAATTAGTAAATTATGAGATTTGAGGGATTACAATGCTATTTTATTTCGATCCTTGAATTGATCGAGTTTCGCATTTCATGTGTATGCCATTTAGCTTTCTTTCTTTAAAAGCTAAATTCATATTTCATATTACGTGCATCCAGATTTCATGTAATGTGCGTATAGAATTCATGTGTTATGAAATGTTCAGCCTTCATTTTATTACGGGTTGATAGACAGATGTTTAGAATGCAATAATATCAGATGTCTAGTTAATTTCTACAAGCCAATTGAATCTTTGTTTTAGCTAAAATTGTTCGGTTTCAATGTGCATCTCTTTATTTTAAAACAGAGCACGCTTTATTGGAATTTGGCATATTGATTAAACGTGTCTTCCTTCATTAGACATTTTCGAACAAAATCCTTTCAAAGTTTTTAAAAGAAACAGGCGGTGCGTAGAGGTTTGCTGGATTTGCTGCTGTTGTTGTGTTAAAGATTTCAGGCAAGTAAACTCTGTTTCTTGCTCACTCAATAGAAATCATATATTCAATTCTGTTTTCTTATGATTATATACGTTTTAAAGAAAAGGAAGATAGCTACGGCTGTTCTTCAAGAAAACCAGAAAGTTTATGCTCTGTTTTTACAAAAGTTACGTTTACTGTAATTTTGATCCAAAGATGTTTTAGAAAATGATTTAATGATGTTCGTTCATTGAATTCATGAGTTTTCCAGTGAGTTATTCTTCGAAGTAGCTCACAAGTAGCTTATTCGATCTTTTCCAGAAATTTCGTAAGATATTTTGATTTCTTCAAAAGAAGGTAACCGTGATAATTCATGTTTATCCACACGGTTAAGTATGAGATCTGGTTCTTATACCTTCTCTGAATTTCTATGATGAACAGGTTTCTAAGAGTAGAGGTTTGTTTACGTGTTTAGTTGAGTTCAGATTTCTATCGTTGTTCATGAGATCTGAAGTGTTTCTTCTTCGAGTGAAATACTTATGTTCATTCATATTTCACCTATTCCTTTAATTCAGATTTCTCTCTTTTATACTTGAGATCTGGTATAGAGCAGGTTTCTTTCATAAATTGTTGACTTCTGAATTAATCATTGACATCTGGTTTTTTTCATTAGTAGCATGACATTTGATTTACTCGTTTAAGTTGGGTAAGATCTGATGACGTCACTCATTAGTTGCGTTGACATATGGTTGACCAACAGAGATCTGTTTTATTTCTTCTTCGTTGAGATACATCTATATGATTCAGATTTCTACTGTTCATTTAAAACAGATTTCATCCTTTACTTCTTCAATACTTCTTCAATTGAGACAAAAAAACATAGATTCGGATTCCTCATTCATTTCCGAATCGTTTTAAAGAGTTATTCGATTCAATTGACAGATTGAAGTAGTGTATTTATTCAGTTTTCATTTTCGCAAGAATTACAGAAAACCTTTAAATATTCCAGAACATCATTAGACAAGAGATCTATATGATTCAGATTTCTACTGTTCATTTAAAACAGATTTCATCCTTTACTTCTTCAATACTTCTTCAATTGAGACAAAAAAACATAGATTCGGATTCCTCATTCATTTCCGAATCGTTTTAAAGAGTTATTCGATTCAATTGACAGATTGAAGTAGTGTATTTATTCAGTTTTCATTTTCGCAAGAATTACAGAAAACCTTTAAATATTCCAGAACATCATTAGACAAGAGAAAACCAGTAAACGTACAAATGAAAGAAAACAGATTTCACGAAAGAAAGAAAGAGAAGAATGTTTTAAGAAATGTTTTAAGTTATGACAACAAAAGGGTCCCCAGGAAGGATCAGGATTATGGTCGACGGACTGTATACCCCTTCAAAACCAAGGAAGGATAAGGATTATGGATCGACGGATCTATATACCCCTTCAATAATGAGCCATAGTGCTAAGACTGATATCAGGAGTTTGATCAAACGAAATGGACCAAATGTTTAAAGTGTTGTCATAATTTTCAGTAAATGAATGAAGAGCACAAGTGTGATTTTAATCAATGCTCTAAGTAATGTTTAAAGAAAATGTTTTCAGAATTGAATTATGATTTATGCTTTCATTTACTTTCAGATTTCACAGTTATGTTTTACGCTTGTTTATTCTTGAGCGTATTCAAAGTTTCAGACTCCAGTATCTATTAGCTTTTGGACGATTGTATGATTTGCTTTCGTTATTTCTAGACTTTACTTGCTGAGCCTTTGGCTCACTAGTTTTCATTGAGTGCAGGTAATGAACAGTTAAGAGCTTGAGGGAAATGAACAGAAGGGAAGGAAGTGTTTATCGTGGACACCAGACTTCAGCGTTTTTCTTTCTGTTCCAGATTTCATGGTTCCTTTTTGGATTACATAGTATTGTACAGAAACTTTTGCTGTCGTTTTACACCATGACAGATTTCTTGTTTAGTTATTTGGTAGAAATCGGTTTCAGACTTCGTTATGGAAGAATATAAACCATTTTGTGTGATTTATCAGATTTCTAGTTTCCGCGCTTTTCCATTGTAACATCTGATTCTTATTCACATCGTGAATTGGAATACTTTTCTCACTTCAGTCCAGAAAGATAGTAACGATCCATTAGTTCGATGTTTGAAAATTTTACGACTTTCATTTGAACCCCAAAACTTATAAATTCCGCTAAGAAAAGTACGGGTCATTACACCTGGACCCAAGTAAAACCAAAGGATACAAAAAATTTGTCTTGGTTGTGATTGTAGGTACAACAGAACTCATGACTAAAGCAATCTACATGGTACCTGGATAGTGGATGCACAAGGAATATGACCGATAACCCAGAGCTGCTATCAGATCTAAATACATGTAGTGGACCTAAGATCACGTTTGATGACAATTGAACTGGTAACACTATGGGTAAGGGTAATATTTCCCATGGTAACATTACTGTCAACAATGTTCTTTTAGTTGAAAACTTGTGTTATCATTTAATTAGTATAAGTCAACTGTGTGATAGCAATTATTCTGTAAAGTTTCAAAATCACACATGCACAGTTCAGAGTCCGGAAGGTCTGATCGTGTTAGTAGGATACATATCAGGGAATACCTACAAATTTGAGTGGTAAGATCAGCAGCATTCTGAACAAACCTGTCTAGTAGCTGACTCCTCTAAGAGCTGGTTATGACATCGGCGGATGAACCATCTAAATTTTAAAACTATTGTAAACCTGAGTACGCGTGAGTTAATTACTGGTTTTCCCAAAATAAAATTTTCAAAAGACAAGATTTGTTCTGCTTGTCAGCTGGGGAAGCACATCAAATCTGCTTTTAAAAAGAAAGGCAGTAGCAAAACCTCTCAAAGCCTAGAACTTTTACATATGGATCTTTTTGGTCCTATACATGTGACCAACTTAGGGGGAATTAAATACACCATCATAGTTGTTGAGGATTTTTCAAAATTTACTTGGGTGGTGTTTTTAAAATAAAAAGATCAAACTACCAAACAGCTGATAAAACTTTTATAACTTTGAAAAATGATAAATCTTGCAGTGTCAACCAGATCAGAAGTGATAGAGGAACTGAATTTCTAAAGTATAGAATATCCTCTTATGTGGATGACATTGGAATCAAGCATGAGCTTTTTTAGCAGCTAGAACACCTCAGCAGAACGGCTTAGCTTAGCATGGACATCGAACTTTAAAAGAAGCTGCTACAACTATGATTATTGATTCAGGAATTCTAAAAAGTTTTGGGCCGAAGCAGTTAACACAACTTGCTACACTCATAAAAGATCGATGAAATCTGATGCATGAATCTTTCTAGGATATTCAGCTGTGAGCAGAGCTTATAGCGTCTTTAACAACAAGACGCTGACTTACAAGAATTATCTCACGTGGTGTGAGACTCGAAAGTTAGAAAGATTAATTGAGTTAATTAATCGGGTTTATTATAGACCATATTTGTCTCCAACAGATCTGGGATGAGGCAGCTTTGTGTTGGTATGCTTTGCTTAGTTATCGGGTCGATATAAGTCCTTGAAACAGATCTCGAGAGTGGGAGAATTTCTGCGGGATCTGTTCAGATATGAGTGTTGGTGTTCGTGCTCAGTTGTGGTGATGAGATCTGGTATCGCAGGTGTCCAGAGTAGAGCTAGCGTGTTTCTGTAGCGATTAACTAAACTACGTCGTTTGGATTTTGGAATAGCAGCGTTTTGTTTTAGCGGGCGATATTCAGATTTGAGGCGTTGGTCTTCAGATTTTTTTGATGGGATCTGAGTGTTGCGATGCTGTTTATCATTTCAAATTCGAGTATCGGGTGATGTGTCCAGATGCGAGAGTGGACTCTGTGCGACGTTGTTTGGGGTAAGTCGGGATCTGTTTCGACGTAGAGCCAGATCTGATGTGAGATTTAGATCCGAGTGGGAAATTAGTTTTGAGGCTTAAGTGTCGGTGGGTTCTGTTCTTCATATTTGAGCAGATTTGACCTTTAATTAGAGGACTTTGCCTTCGTTCTTTATTATTCAGCTTCGACACTTAGAATATTTCCCGATAGAGAATCATGTCGCGATATCCTAGCTACTATTCACCGAACCTTATCTTCTCCGATTTCCGACGGTAGAAAGCTCCAATTGAAGTAAGAGTAGTAGCACGGGACTCCTCTTGCTAAGACGCTTCGTTTGGTACAACTTTTGGAAGCTTGCGTGAAGCTTGATGAGATTGCGAGACATCTCCCTTGTATAGTCTGATAGCATAAGCGTGGCTTTGCTTCTGCCGTTCAGGTAGCTTGTTGGGTAAGCGTTGAGATCCTACCTTGTGCTTCGTTTAGAGCCTTCTGTTGTGTTAGAATAGTAGGACAGATTTGGTTGAGCTCGTAGCTCCCAATTCGTAGTTTCTGTGCTACTGTCCCTGAGATTTTGTGTGTTGTTGCTTAGCAGGTTCTCGGATCTGTGTTGCTCGGGACTTCTTTGCTGTAATTATAGCTCAGAGTTGAGGTACGGATGTGAGCTTGTTTTACAGCGTTGGATTTGGAATGGATATGTTTAATTGCTTGCTGTTCCGTGGTACAGTGTATGCTTTGTGTTGCTTGTTGTTATCTGTTGCATCTGCATTCACTCATGTATCCTGTTGAGCTCAGATCTTGTTAGCCGTGCCTTGTTGTATTTGATCTGTGTGTACCAGGATGCCTGTTTTGTAGGCCGAGCGGGTAACTCCCATCACCTTCATCTCCCTGCTGGGATCTTTAGCCACTATGAGCGGAGTGTATAGCTCCCACACCTTTGCATGTTATCTGTTGTTGTCTTATGCTGTTTTTCAGTTGCTCTCCTTACTGGGGTTTGACCCCATGTCCCTCTGGGGCTGGTGTTTGTTTTCTTTTGTGTATTTTTTAGGTTTCCCAGGTTACTCAGTTGGTCGTGGAGTTGACCCAGCTGGAGGTGCCCAGGAGGTGGATAGAATGTCCCAATTAGCGTATAGCATATATGTATCTATACTAGTAGCTGGGGAGTGCCCTGTGCTTTGTTGTATTCTGTTGTTCTTGTATGAGATACATGTTGTACGGTTGTACTGTGTTATTTTAAATTGGGATATTTTGAGTATTGCAGTATTTTATATTATGCTATCTTTCAGTCAGGCCAAAAGCGAAAATTTAGCCACTATTTTAAATGCTTCCGCTATTGTTTGCATGGTTAAACTCTGTGTTTGTGCACGAGGCCCGATATTTTTGGTATCAGAGCTTAAGCTGGGATAAGCTCGATTTCTTTCGATCACACTTGAGTCTAGGCACAGTGTTGCGCATCTTGCATGTGCTTCACTATGTGATTTATTTGTTATGTGATATAATTGTTGCTGTGTGACCTTACCCTCTGAGTGTCTTCGTAGATGCCGTCTAGACGTAGGGGTATAGGTAGAGGGCAGTTTCAGGAAGAGTCCGAGGGTCAGAACGAGGAAGTGCAGCATAGTATTCCTCATCGTGGTCGTGATAGACAGGTTGAGATTGAGGTAGATGAGCTGGAATCCCATGTGGACGACATGGAACTTGTGATGGCGAGGTTTCAGCGGATGAACCCTCAGAATTTTAACGGTGATGAGCCTAGTTTCGATGCGGAGTCCTTGTTGCAGCACATTACTGGGTTGTTTGACCGTGTCAGGTATGATGATGAACTTAGGTTGAGTTTGGCTACATTTCAGTTGAGGAGAGGTGCAAAGCGTTTGTGGATAGGCGCTTCAAGGACTCTAGAGGAGACAGGTGTAGGGATTACGTGGAACAACTTTTGTACTGCCTTTCGTCAGGAGTACGTTCCGAAATCCTTTGTCAACTCCAGGGAGCGTGAGTTTGATAACCTGGTTCAAGGAACTATGTCCGTGGGAGAGTATGCCCGGAGATTTTCTTCTCTTCTTGCGTATGTTCCGCATGTTTATGGTCGAGAGAGGGCGAAGAGGAACAAGTTCTTGGAAGGGCTGAATGAAGAGTTGTATTCCGTGGTGTCGGAGGGTTCACCGACGAGTTATGTGGATGCGGTGGACAATGCTATGGATATCGAGGAGGGACTGCAGAATCGTAGGTCTCGTGTTAGGCCGCAAATGGTGCAAGGTAACCGTCCCATGGTTTTGGGGGTGCAACCTACGCAGTCTGTGCAGTCGTCCCAGCCACCCCAGCAGCAAGTAGCCCAACAGTCTGGACACCAGAGGTTTAGGCCTCGTGGCCGTCAGTTCAAGAATAAGTCAGGTTCTAGTTCTTCTGGCTCGGGTAGTTCTAGCAGCGGTAGTAGTTCCAAGGTCGGGTTTTGTGGCCAATGTGGAGGAAGGCATCCTAAAGCGTAGTGTGTAGGAGTGCAAGGTTCGTGTAACGTTTGTGGGTAGTATGGAAACTTTGCGAGAGTGTGTCCCTTGGCCGGATCTCAGCATACCGCCATCCCACCGTAGGGTCGAGGTGGATCGTCTAGAGGTCATTCTTTTCCTGCTTCACAGCAGAGGTTGGGAGATCCTCAGTTTAGGCCGTTTCAGCAGCCTGGTCCTTCGCGGTTTGGACAGTCTTCCCAACCCCAGTTTTCAGGACCTCAGTTTGCCCAGGTGAATGCCATGACGAGGGAGCAAGCAGAGGCACGCCAGGAGGAGGAGTGATCGCAGGTACTTGCTTTGTTTTTTTTTTTCCTGCACGTGTGTTGCTTGATACAGGAGCATCACATTCGTTTATTGCTGATGCATTTATGGTTGGGCGTGGTTTGCATACCAATGTTTTATGTTATGTTGTCTCTGTTGCGACTCCTGCCGGCACTGTTGGAGAACCACGGCGGATCCGGATCACGCCTCCCGGTGAGGCAGCGGAAGAACAAAAATTGGGCCGGGAGACGATCAATACAATTCAATAAACAAATCATGCTATGACCATTCATAGGGTGTTTCTCGGGGTTACCTTTCTGGTAACTCGTGCCTCGCTCCGACCAATTTCGCAAGGAAACCGGCACTTCACGGTAGGCGGCGGTAGATTACATCAATCAGGTCCACGACCAGAAGCGAGACTCCTTCGTCAGCCTGCACTAGAAGGCCTGACGAGATCGGTGCGGAAGGATTCTCCTCGTCAAGTTGGCCGGAACAAATTCCGGCGAGAGAGGCGGCGGCTTTTGAAGAGAGGAGGGGCGGCGGCTACTAGAGCTTTTAGGGTTAGGGTTTGTTGCAAGTTATGAGTGATTAAGTCTAAGTCGACCTTAAGTAGACTTGATAATGGACTTGGACCGGCCCAACGGGCCCGGGTCCAACGGATGAACATTCGGTTCATCCCATCACCGTGACTTCATCGTAACTCCGATCACCGATCAGATCGGACCGATCGACTCAGTTTCCAAAACTGAGTACTATGATCTGAAAAACCATTTTTCAGAACCCCAGTGCAAAATGACCGTTTTGCCCCTCAACAACGGGAAATCACGATTTGACCCCTGTTGACTTTTGGGAAGTCGCACTCCCCAAAATCCTCTTC